>JAMKCH010004835.1:0-47231 GCA_023653785.1 Ophioderma brevispina | reverse complement strand
AAGATTAAATGTTATATTTGCTTGAATGTTTGCTTTGATTGTTTACAGAGATAAACAGGCTATCAGAAGATTTTTATTTGGTGTCTTTCGGTCTCTGGGTTCAGAAACTATGCCGATTTTGCGGAGAGACCTACAAATTTGGTTTGGCCGATTTTAGCCATACAATGCGGAGAGACTGACACCGACGTATACCATAACACATTATAGCATAGACAATTCACACTATGCAATTTCAGATGGTATCGATTTCTTTTCCACAAAAACCATATCAGTTTGAATAAAACGGTCTATTGTGTAACAAAATTATAAGTAAAATATCTTCAACAAATTAAATTACCATTGTTCAATCATAAAGAGTCAGTTATTGAAAATCACCCCATATCAATGTCTCAGTTCATGAACATAATAAAACTGCTCAGAGATTTTTGTTTTACATCTCTAAGGTTGCAAAATACAGTATTACTCAGCGTCCATAAATTGCGAGAAGAAATAAAGTTGAAGTTTTCTGTAAATAAATTGGAATTAAAACTTAAAATTCAATATCGCACTGTTTTTTCAGGCGGAATACAAAACCTTCTATGGTTTCACTTTGGCTCCCAAGTTTAGGTTAAAACCATGAAATCTTGATGAACCGAAGTAAACTGTGGTCTTACACCAGCTATCTTGACTTTCTTATTTGAGAAATTGAACATTTTTTCACTCAGCATTTTCTTTTGTAATCTCCGGGATATTATTGTTAGAATCCTTCAATTATTCTCACACCTTCTATTGTTTAACAATAATTTGGTGTTAAATGTTTTACTCAAATCACTGCTGAAGATCATGCTACTCTATGCCAAATCCGGCCCGCCAACCATTGATTTTTGGCCCTTGACTTGCTCTAAAATATAAAGGTAAACATAAGAATTTCAGTAGGGAACTTTCAAACATGTTCAGTATTCTCTGGCCCTTCAGCTAATGTAATTGAGAACCCCTGCTCTACGCAAACGATGCATCTTTGTTTGGCTCAAAATCGGCCAAACAGGATTTTTAAGTCTCTCAGCAAAATAGGCATAACTTCTTCCTCCAAATGACACCAAATAAACGTTTTCTGAAAGCCTGTTTATCCCTCTTTATAACCAATGCAAACATTTGAGCAAAAATAATTTGTAACTATTTTAATTATTTTTTTATTCTGAATGTAGGGTTTTTTTGACTCGCACTGTAGTTCACATACTATCAAACACAATATTACAGGGCTGTTACATTTTAACTACAGGCACAACTATAGTATCACTATAGGTTACACACCACTAACTCACTTATACACAGTAGTCTATGGGGAAAATGGCAACTTTGAGCATGTTTCTTTCACATTTAAAACTCTCACAGAGGAAAAACAACAACACCACCCCAAAGTACAAGCTGAAATCACCAAATAACCAAATTTTGAACATATGATGACCAGAAAAATTTTTAGTTACGAATCGATGTCAGACCGGCAACCCAAGATTCTCTATAGTCGCCAAAGCTAGTAATTTGCAAATCGATGTGAAATTGATGACCGCGGAGTAAATTTCCAAAAATTCACTGTCCAAATCCCGCTTAGTTTGAGAAAACATACCAGTCTACCATGTCAATCATGAAATTTCATCACTTTCTTAATATAACTAGTGCATTTTCACACATTTTAAAGCACTTTTTCCAGATGCCATGCAAGAAAGTAATCCACCCAAGATTTTTGATCCTTACGGCAGCCAGGTTAGTGGTGTATCCTATATGAGATTTGGGCAGTGGCATGCTGCATGTATTCCTGGAAATGCTTTTCATATTATACCAGAATACTCCATTGCGTAACTGAAAATCCAACATGGCCGCCATTTATTATGCAAATGAGATGACCTTTGACTGTAGTTTTTTTAGCATTCAATTTACATTGTCACATGTAATAACATACTAAAATATGAATTTTGCTCTATGTAAAATGGCAATTTTCATTTTTCAAGGTAGCCCCATTACCTTAACACAGTGGCAATACATGTACATATCACTTTACATAACTTGTGAACACAATGTACTAATCAACTGAAATTTTGTACGTCAGTATGTTTCATGAATATATATCTATAGATCCAGTGACAAACAATGTAAAAATCAGGCCTACAAAAAAATTTCTGTTTGCCTGGGACCTTCAAAAGAAGTGGGCAAAATTTTCTGTCAAATATGTGCATGAAGTGCACATCACAAGCAAATATAGCACAAAGTCCTTACAGCTGGCCCAGTATTTTGACACTCTGGTGCAATCTGGGCCTGTATTTGAACCATTTTGTATCAATTTAGGGTGTTTTTTGTTTATTTTTCCTTACTTTTGAAAATTTTCTGCAGTTGTCAATTTTTTTCTGGGACCTGCGGTCCCATGGTCCTGGGGATTTTGTAGGCCTGGTAAAAATCATGAACTACCCCTTTAAGGTTCATGAAATGTTTTCTTGAAATATAGTTTTCATAAACAAAGTATAGTGGAGCAATAATTTCAAATCAGCAGACAGACAAACAATGTAGGCACTTTGTATCATTGCAAAATATCCAGCTCATTCTTAATAACAATTTATTTCATCCTGATAATAATTGTGAAACTACTCTTATCACCTGATAGCTCCTGATGGTGCAAGAAAAACCACACTGTTACATATTAAAGGGGCATTTCGTGATCCACAACCTCGCCCCCCCTACTTACCTAAAAAAAGTTGAGATTTTTATATCATCTAAACTGTTAGCCTTAGTAATCCTTATGTACCAAATCTTACATGTAAATTCAGTCGTATCTGTAAGAAATTGGCAATTTTGTATTTTCTGTCCATAAACGTCAGAAATTACAGCACAGTGACCTATGGGACCGTGGGAAACAAGCATTTGCTGATAACACAAAACAGCAAGATTGGGATCAACTCAAATTTCGTGAATAAGCTTTTCTCAGGGATATCTAGTGAATCATGGATAAAGCAGAAGGTGCTGGAATCACGAAATGCACCTTTAAGTTAATGTATGCATTTTTAGGAAGCTCCAGTTCATCTTTCAAAGTTTCATATTTTGCCACACCTCTTTTAAACAACTCCAAAGCATAGTGATTTAATTAGATATTATAAGAAGGAATCAGTGGCCAGGGGACTGGGCTGTCAATCAAATGGATATTAAAGAATTTCATTGATTACAATAACAAAGTGCCATGATGGTACATGTATTTCTTGTATGATAAATACCATCCATCAAGTCAGCTATATGCATAACCATTACCTAAAAATGAGTGAAATTGGGACGTGCAGTGAAGAAACAAAACAAAACTTAAAGGTGTTATGCATGTATCTATGGCAACAAGTGTGTGGAATATTGGGAGTAGTGGATGCGTATTAAGGCCTAGTGAGGATTCAATTCAGATCAGTGGCGTCATGGGGGGGGGTGGCAATCGAAATGAAAATACAGAAAGTCAAATTGAAAATTTGTCAAAAGTGGCCTGTGTCTCTTAAGTCAAAACCAGTGCCCCCAATCAGGGTGGTGCCCCCAACCGGATGACTCGCACTACAACACCGATTCAGATCAATTGCAAAGGCCAGTATATGCAAATAGAATCCAACATAACTCCACATTCAAATGAATTTTTGATATCACTAAGTCGATAACATCGAAAACATTGGACTTGAAGGTGATATGAAGCTTTTGATCCAATATAGCACAGTATGAGTCATTCGGGTGGCCACAAGTGCACAATCAAGGCTTGAAATAAGCAGGGGCAAGGGGCAAATTTACCCCTGCTAATAGGCAAAATGCCCCTGGTTCTGAAACAAAACTGTGTACATTTATATAGACCAGGGGCAATAAAATGTTAAAAATGCCAAAAATTGTTCCTGGATCTGAAATCCTTATTTCAAGCCCTGTGCACAATGACCATAACACAGCAAGTTTGCTCTTTCATCTGTAACATTCCTGCATTTAGGCATAGATAATAATTGTAGAGCCCAATTCACGCAAAACCTGCTTTCGATATCTCTACTACAAGTATTATAAGTTACCGGTAAATAAATTCACAATTTCTCCCGTAATAACACCTTCTCACACTGCCAGATGACTCAGTCAGACTCTCCATTAGTTTCTTATTTCATATTTAATGATGAAATACCAACTCAAAGCTTGTATCAGTGCAAAAATGGTTAAAACTTGGTATGAAGTCCAGGTAACTTACTACTTGTCCCAATCAACGAGTGGCCAATGCATCGATTAGACTAGGCTGAAATCGATCACTCATCAAAGCAAATTGCCAGAGGGCGCTAACACATATACCAAAGTGGGGAAACTAAATTGGCACTAACATTCTGGCCCCCAATTGCCCTTAGTGTGAACGTGGCAATTCTCTGAAACATTGCTAGCAATTGTGTGCCAATTTTTAGACACAAGTCCAAAACATACCTGGCAAGCATATATGAACTTTGAATGAAAACTACCAAGATCTTGTAAAACAAAGACCTGACCATTAATTTCCAAGTCAGAAACCATAAGTAGTCACCTGAACATACTAAATAACGTTTTAAGTGCTGTAAGCCATATCATGAGGAAATTACAACCAGTGCATGACACAAATACAAAGGAACTGCCTAACCCTACACAAAAAGTCCAAAACAAGACTTTCAAGAAAATTTCCACATTTTGGAAATTACTGTCATAGCACTGACTATCTACTTATAAGCAAAACCAAGGATTCACCAAAACACGCGAATGCCAAGCTGGTGGCAAATAAATTTGTGATTTTGAGTTTTGGATCCTTTTCCATAATCACAATGTGACTTGCAACTTGCATGATTGTAATGAACAATAAAGCATTTTTTCTGATACAGAAAATAATTACTCAGGTTGTTCTGTAGTCTTTTGTAGTCTCTTAGTCTTAGTCAGTTGTATTTGCTACTATTTGAAAACACAAATATATGCATATGATCAGCTCACACAGCAAACCTTCCGTGTTTGAATTTTAAAGCAACTTAATTTGCAATCATTCACCTTAGCCTGATAAATTGGCATACACATGATATGATGAGCTTAAGTCAATGTTGATTCACAATTACGCATTATAAAGTAGCAAAACAATTCCAAACAACTTTGACTAGCGCACATTTTACTTGCTGGGCTGAAAACTTGTGATGAAAACACATGCTCACATTGTCATTGACAATGCTACATTGATTTTGTTCTCACACCTCCTGGGCACAACCAGGAAGATGCTACATTTGGCCAATTTGAAAACATCTCACACCACCTGGGCACAACCATGGGGTGCTACATTTGGCAAATTTGAAAACATCTCACACCACCTGGGCACAACCATGGGGGTGTTACATTTGGCCAATTTAGAAACTTCTCTTGCAAACTGGCCATCATGATACAACTTTAATATTGACTTGTAAATTAATTATCCACAAGATGAACTGCTGGTTCCAAAAATAATGAACTTGCATGACTTTACAACTGCCCAAATGCACAAACAATCTCTTCATCTACACACCGCTGACCCTGTAGTTACCACCATTCTGTCCCATAGCAGTTTATCTGATAGTGATACATATCCAGTCTTTATTGCAACGGTTGCTATCATCTCTTGAAGACGCGTCAGCTGATTCCATCAGGAAACATCGCACAATACTGTCCAGTAAGTATTATATCACTTGGTAGTTCCCTCTGCAGTCATTCTTAGGTGAGTAGAAAATTGCAATCACACTCCAGCCATAAACCTGCAACTTTAGATGAATTCAATCCATGTAGTGATGCTTAAATTGTAGAAATTCTATACTCTACATATATATATTTCACATCCCAACCTAACATTGTTGGGGTGCTCAAATGTATTGATCATTAAGTTCAGCTTCCAGTGTGGACTGGTGACTTGCATTGTGAGATTTCCTTAGGTATGTTGAAAGTCCAAATCTGTGTAAAGCCATTTCTTTGTTTATATGGCCATAATTATATCTTCACCATATCCCGGGCCGGGGGGCAAAGGAAGGTACCCTGTGCATGCCCAAGCACAGCCCTCCAAATCTACGGTAGGGGGAGGGGCGATTCACTGTCCCTCCGCAGGCTGCCTAAAATAGGGTCCTGCGCCGAACCCCAATTAAATTGAGTTAAGTCCAAATAAGTTCACAAATCACCAATCATGATCATCTGTATCCATTTCCACTCACATTAATTTGCAAATATAACCTTTGTGTCCTTTACAATGTGCACCATCCTTTCTATATTCAAGTTGCTCACTAGTTCACAAAATGAGTCCATATTGCTGTAGTTATATTCAAAGAGCTTTTCGTCTCTATTTGTTTTCATTTACAAATCCATTCGATGTTTTGGTTTGAAAATTCTTGTTCTTGTTCTGTTATTCGATGTCTTCTGACTGGATTTCACAATTCTTGTCCGGGTATGATTCTCTGTTGACATTTGGCTGGAGTCAATTTCTGATTCCAATAGCAAACATAACTTGTGTATAGGTCTCAGTAGAACATTTCCTTTTGTTCTGAGCCTGGCTTGTCTAACATGACCTTGTTTGTCAGGGAGGGTTTCCATCACTCGTCCCATTTGCCACAGATTACGTGGTGCTGACTCATTTGCGATTAGCACAATTTCCCCAACTTAAATGTTGACTTGAGGAACATAGGCCATGAGGTTGACCTGATGCACTAGTTGCCAATATCTTTTGTGGCTCAGTACTACTATTCACCAACACATGCTGTTCTACTGCATCATTGTACATCCTTTGTTGGCCAATTGTACTGCCCAAAACTTGTCTTGTTGTACTGCTGAATACTTGTTGTGTGCCACTTTACTGGGTTATTTGATGGCTTGCGCGTCTTATTTCGACGCATTTATGAGGACAGTTAGTCTCTACAACATGTTCGTTGGATGCAGGCATTAATTGACACGGCCTTTATTGCAAATTTCTTAATTCAAAACAAGTTTTAACTCTGAATGTAGAGCCCAATTCACGCAAAACCTGCTTTTGATATCTCTACTACAAGTATTATAAGTTACCGGTAAATAAATTCACAATTTCTCCCGTAATAACACCTTCTCACACTGCCAGATGACTCAGTCAGACTCTCCATTAGTTTCTTATTTCATATTTAATGATGAAATACCAACTCAAAGCTTGTATCAGTGCAAAAATGGTTAAAACTTGGTATGAAGTCCAGGTAACTTACTACTTGTCCCAATCAACGAGTGGCCAATGCATCAATTAGACTAGGCTGAAATCGATCACTCATCAAAGCAAATTGCCAGAGGGCGCTAACACATGTACCAAAGTGGGGAAACTAAATTGGCACTAACAATAATGTTGTCTCGGCCCTTCTTCTTTTTATGTCAAAGTATGCAATAGACAACTTATTCAAACTACATGTATGATATAAAGAATAAGTAAGTCTCAAATAATCATGACTATTTAAAAAAAAATTATGCAACAGGGCATATTCCGGATCCAATAACAGACTGCATTTTTCATCTCCAATCACAAGAAAGACTTGAAGTCTGACCTATGTGTTGTCCCATCTCTTTTTCTTGGATTATCAGTTAGGTTGAAGTAGCTCTTTGAAGTATTATTTTGCATCAGACACACAATTATGGACACCATTGCTCAGCTGATATCCTGCCACTTTTCCACAATGGCCTAGTATCTGTTAATACCAGGAGACATTTAAATTGGATGGCACTCCATCGAAAACACCAGATAGGAAAATGAGGAATGGGACATGGAGATATATATCCAAGCTGTGGTGCAAACACATTTATCCTCTGAAGCAATGTTATTACCTGCACATGAAAAAAATACATGCCAAGATATCAAACCCAGTGAAAAATTTGGACCAACAATTTTAAATGAGATAATCGTGGTCCCTTTAAATGATTCTGTTTTGATTCACCACATATTACTTTGGACAGTTAGTGCATTCTGCTATGTATTCATATGCATGAAGTGTGGGCAAACATGATGCTTTGTTAAATGTAGATCATCCAGTATGAGAATGGAAGACAACTGAGATGGAGGAGAATTGCGTCTAACACAAGGACATGTGAGGTCATAATAAGTGAATGATAGAAACGTCTGCTAAACCAAAAACATCTTTATGGTATTCCCTGTAGTCTAACCGCTTCAGGATCAAGTCATTTGGTGCTTCCATTTGCATCCCAATGGTGTCTCACATCAATGGCATTTTCGTATTGTGCCAGACGGCGATGAAGTTATCCATGGGGCCTCCCTTTGCTACTGTTGTTGACGGGCAGGGACAAGGAGGCAGTCAGGTCTGTATTTTGCACCATACTGATTCTGCACTTCCCTTTCTTGGCGTTTGTTTGGGTGGAGGTGGAGTTGGGATTCATTTTTTGAAGATCTCTGACGTTTCTTCCTGTTTGGAGGCTCAACAGATGAACTTCCTGGTGTGACTTTGTCTGTGCCAATCAGGTTTTTGCCTAAGTAGGGCTTTTTTCATTGACCGCTTGTGGGAGCGTTCTTTTAGGTCGTCCTTTGAGGGGACCACGCCCCCCCATATTTGGCTTGGCCAGTGGTGATTCCCTCAATCTCCTTTTCCTGGCCTCATGCAAGGCAACCTCATTCTTTACATGCACGTAACAGCCAAAAGTTGGAAAAATCTTTTTTTTTTTGGAATTGTTGCAAACAGTTTACTCAGTTGTGCATGCACAATTCAGCAACGTTCGGGTATTGGGAGCATCATCGGCTTAAATGCCTGAAGCTGTGGTGCTTCCCTCTTGGGCACCATTTGAAGCCGCTTACGTCCCCACAAAATCTTCGTAACCTCTCTATGGTACGAAGTGTACTCTGACACTGTACCGGCATGTAGCATCGTGATGCAGAGATGCAGAGTTCTTTGAACTTTTCTGGATGTGATGATTCTTGTGGCCTGTCGGTTCACACTTTTCTGGTAGTGGAATTCACAAGAAAAGGTCCTTTTCAGGGCTTCTTCACCATACACTGTACGTAAGCCATTCCACTGTCCCTGGTGTTCATCAAGTATCCAACCGGCTGGATTGAACTGATAAGTTGGAATTCCTGATACTTCTTGAAGGATCTGGTTCCAAAACCTCCAGAACAATGCAATTGTGGCAGCATTCTCTTCTTCTACATCCATAAGTGCCAGACACAAAACACGTTGGATTGTGGGATCATAAGTCCACATTGTTAGGGTCTTCATTCCCAGTGTACGTTCATGCTTTGCATCTACGAATGCATAGGACCTGCTTCTTTGGGTTGACTTTTCTCGGTCCATATCAAGACCTATACGTGCCATGGCAGTACTCGACTTAAACACAAATGATGGCAAATCATTGTTCATGTCCCTGTTGTTAATTTTGTAGATGAGATATTTGTCTCTCTTGTCACTTTCTTTTTTAAGTTTACAAACAGCATCAAAGCTGTGCCCATGATCGTCAGTAAAGACTCTTGATTTGGCATTGTTGATCTGCTTGGTGTCCACAAATTTACTTGCAATGTAGTCCACTGTGTCCCAGTCTATGTTATCTGATGACATCAGCTTTGTCATCTTGCCCAACACAAATTGATTCGCAGATGTGCGTGGTGCTTGTTGTTGGAACTCCCGCATAAGCTGCCGTGCTGAGACCCCTTTCTTTTTTGGAATACACGTATGGTCTCCACTGTACATAACAACCACTTCATTATTTTTGAACTCCCAAACCTTGCGAGCTGGGCATTCAAATTTCTCAGCCTCCTTGTTGCATAGCTTACAAATCACAGATCCATCCTTCTTTGCAAACTGGCCCCTGTTAGGCTTCCCTTCTATTTTGCAGCTGTCATTATTGCAGATAGGTGTTCCACCACACTTTACTGCCCTTCTCAGGCCATCAAAGCCAACCCGTGATGTATTGTACCAAGTTCCCCATGGACGACCATCAGTGGTAACTTTCATCATGGTTGATTTTGTCGCTGGCAAACGATACTTTTTCAGACCATTGACATCATAAGGGATCTCTTCCTCTTCCTGGCAATCATCCCAATTAGATGGCTGTAGTTGCAGACGAGCTTTGGACAAGTCTGATAATTCATAATCATCATCACTTTCTTCCTCTTTCTGCTTTGTACTGGAAGTTTCTGCAGTTATTGTTATATTTCCATCATCTTCTCTTTCAGCCAACTGTTGTACCTGAAAGAATGTTCTGTTACCTCCAGGGCCCTCAAAACGTCTTTGAAGCCAACCTGTGATGTCTGCACGACCATCTTTTGTATTATCTGCACATATAATGAGGCCATTTTTATTTCCTCCTAGGGTCTCGGGTACTGGGTGAGTGTCAAGCAAAACTATTTGATGGGAGTTACACAGCATCAACAGTGTATATGGAGGACACGTCACTATAAACACAGACAATTTGTCACTATCACAGCTTGACCAATTACTTGTCAGTAATGACTCTCCATTGGCATCGAATGTGTGTTGCAATTTGCATGTTACAGAGAAAGTTTTGGGAACAAGTTCAAGAAATTGTAACATTTCAAGTGCTTCACAGGCTTCATACCCTCTTTCCTTGTCACGCATCTCATTCACTCCTTCTGGGAAATCTTCAATAGTTGTCTCAGCAAGCTGTTGCAGTGCCTCTACAGTCATTTCCTCTCTGGACATGAAACGTTCACCAATCAGGATACACAGGAAGGCACATGCATTTGTAGCATCTTTTGTGGGATATTTGAAGCTGAGGTCATCAACCTCAGTAGGATTCTCTTGTATGCATTCTGCAACAAATCTATCAAAATCTTCCAGTGCACTGGCTTGACTGCAACACAAGGGTAGTAAGACTAGATTTTGCCATTTATTTTTGACATTTGGCTGATTACGTCCACTGATGTCCTGATTGTCATTTCCATCTACAGCATTTCTAAAAGCATTTGTACTCTCACCATTTGTATCATGATCATCTTCAGATATGGCGGATGTAGTGTCATTTCTACCACCATATATACCATCATCATTCCTAACATAATACATGGCATCATCTTTGCTACCATCATCTGTACCATCACCAGTCCTTCCATCATCTGAACCATCACCAGTCCTTCCATCATCTGAACCAACACCAGTCCTTCCATCATCTGAACCATCACCAATCCTTCCATCATCTGAACCATCACCAGTCCTTCCATCATCTGAACCATCACCAGTCCTTCCATCATCTGAACCATCACCAGTCCTTCCATCATCTGAACCATCACCAGTCCTTCCATCATCTGTACCATCACCAGTCCTTCCATCATCTGTACCATCACCAGTCCTTCCATTGTCTGTACCATCACCAGTCCTTCCATTGTCTGTACCATCACCAGTCATTCCATCGTCTATACCGTCATCAGTTCTTCCATTGTCTGTACCATCACCGGTCCTTCCATCATCTGTATCATCACTGGTCCTTCCATCGTCTGTACCATCACCAGTCCTTCCATCGTCTGTACCGTCACCAGCCCTTCCATCGTCTGTACCATCACCGGTCCTTCTATCGTCTGTCCTTTCATCGTCTCTACCATCACTAGTCCTTCCATCATCTGTACCATCACCAGTCCTACTACCATCTACACCATCGCTACCATGAATCCGGCCACCATCTTTGCTACCTCCGGCACTGCTATGTCCACTGTTACCATTATCTCGGTTGCACATCCTTTCAAGTTTCGCACATATGTTGGTCATTGTTGGTCTTGTTTGCTGATCAATCACTGCAGAATAGTTGTAAAGCTCAGTTACATTCTTCCATACCCCTTCTCTCATTGCACTGTATTGGTCTCCATGCACTGGTAGCTTCCCTTCAGTCAAGAACCTGACAATGTGCCTTTCAACCTGAAGATTAGTTGTTCCGAGACATTGTCGCAGCTCCACCTGATATGGATAGGCAAGATTTGGATTGAGCAGCACATACAGGATCATGGCCAAGGACCACACGTCCATTGCCTTTAAGTCATCTATACCTACAGGGGTCATATTATCTGTGTGTACATTCATCAAAATCTCTGGAGCCATAAACACTGGAGAGCCTTTGTATATGGAACTTGTCTGTGTCTGTGCCACTGTTTGAGTTTGAATCAGCTGAGACCTGCCTTCTCCAAAATCTGTCAACTTAATCTTGATGGGATTATTCTCCCAAAGCCTCACCTTATCTCTGTCTGTGACACCCAGTAGGTGTAAGTTGGACACTAATATGTTGTGGGGTTTTAGGTCCCTATGTGTCACTCCTTCATGGTGGATGTATTCCAAGCCACGAATGACCCCCTGAGCTATGTGGAATTGAACATGCTGGAATTTTGCATAACCATATTTATCAAATCTCTCCAAGAGGCCTTCCAAGGAATGGACCTGGTCTTGGGCACCAAATAGAGACAGGTCAAATACAACATATTCAAGCATCATGGCATAGCTACCTGTTTTAGACAATCCAAAAAGATGCACAATATTGTCAATGTGATAATGAATGTACAGTGTGGCTTCCTTAAAAACTTTTTCTTTACTATGGATAAACTCTTTTTTGAGACATTTGATAGCAACATCTCCATATGTACCACTGTTTGATCAGGTAAACATCTGCATAACGCCCCCCGCTTCCAAGGTCTTCTCTTTTTTCACACTGTCCCAATCAAAGAGTTGTATATTTTGCAGGAATGCCAAGACGGTCCCGCACTTTAGTGGTAGTCTATCTTTGCAGCATTGTGAATAATCCTGTGAAAAAGAGAGAGAGAGAGAAAAAACAAAAAGAGTGAAGGAGGGAAAGAAATGACACTATAGGCAAATATGTATGTTGTGCAATGCATACAAAATTGTAACTCATACTACTCTAACATGTATATGAAATGAGGTGGCTATACAGGGGGAGAAACATGATGATATTTCATATAATTTTGTCCTAACTCTTATTTGATGCAGCTTTAACCCCTGAAGCATTTGGACGCCAAATTTTTGTCAAAATCGGTCAAAAAATGAGAAGGTGCCGCCCAAAAACCGCCATTTAAGGGGGGGGTTTTTTGGGGTTCTGAGGGGGTCTGAATTGATAAATTTGTCAATTACTGGAATTATATTGACATTCCTAGACATTTGGGTGTCTAAAACATTGTATTGAGTCAAAGAAAATCCATTTGTAAAATGTTTCATCAGCAAGTGTCAGATCTACCACCTCCCACTACCGCTTTTTTTCGTAAAAATGGGCGATTTTTTGGTCCAAATTCACAGCTATGAGGTGGGCGCTTTGTTGCCATAAAAGGCAGGCGCGCTTTCTTACTGATTGCAATCAGGAAAACTTGTCCTAAAGGTATTAATTGATATATTACCCTACTGCAAAATTTGAGCTCTTTAAACTATAACTGTTTTCGCGTGGGCAGCCAGTTATTTGGAATGCATCATTACACCATTTTGTGCCGAGGGATTAGTGTGATAGGTTCCACGAAACGTTTTGCCCCTATATTTTCAAATAAGACATTGCCCAATTATAAAAATTGGGCACTGTGACCAAACCAAAAGAGCGATGTGCTGAAAAAATTATGAATAAATACTTGTAAATACGGCTTATCTTCAATTCTACATAGAAAAAATCTAAATCAGTAAGGTTATGGCGTGGCCGGCAAAGCGCCCTCGTGGCCTTCAAATTTTAACGTTAAAATGCTAATTTTAATGAAAACGAAATCCCACCTGACGGAATTCATCAAAATGGATTCCTTGACCTCAAAAAATCACATTTAAACCCTAACATTGCTAAAATCTGGCCCATAATTCATATTGCCAAATTATCATTTTCAGACCCCCCTCCCTTAAATGGCATTTTTGGGCGGCACCTTCTCATTTTTGGCCGATTTTGTCAAAATTTGGTGTCAAAATGCTCAGGGGATCAAGCTACATCAAATAAGATTAGTGACAAAATTATCTGAAATTCATCATTTATCTCCCCCCCTAATATGAATTATGAATGAACTTCAGGACCAACTTTTGGAAGCGTCCCAATTGTGATTTGCAAGTCTCAATCATACACCTGTTCTTGGTATGGTGGAGCTCCATTACAAATGTTTATTTTGTAATCATAATGAAATAAGCAATTGGTTTTACCTATTCGTCAAAATATTGAACTCTTGGATATTGTGCTCCTCCAATATAGGTCCGGTATAGATGCTGTGGCCCTGATTCGGGTCTTAGTTATAGGCAGTTTACTTCCTAATCTCAGGATATTATCTATAACATTTTTGCCACCAAAATGGAGAAAGGTGTTAAAACTATCAATAGCACAATAGCCCTCATAATATAAGAGGATGCGATGGCTCGACATTTTTTTGTCATTACTACTTTGTACTTTACAACTCCTAAAAATCACCATCAAATTTGCTTTTTCCACTAAAAGTTGCTTTTTGTCAACTTTCCCACTTTTAATCCAAGCAGAAACTTGGGGTTTTTTAAAAACGGCAAAAGGCCTTGTCACCCAGCAAATAGTTGCAATTTTTGTGAACGTGGCAAATTGTGTGTATAGCACCACTCACTGTTGGTCAATAATGCTTTGCTAGTCATGTTATTTTGCAATTGTGATTTTTAGATCATAAGTTACAAATGATCATACGATTTTCAGCTAGTGAAATGTTCGTGATAGTGCTTTTGCTTAAGCTTTTTTTCACTTTTTTGGCTATATCACGACTTGTGTAACTTGAACGATACTGAATATCATGATGTAGTTTTGTGCTCCCAGTTGCATAGCACCAGGCACAACATGGTCACACCAACACACCAACCAAAATCCCAGTAATCAACATTAAAACCAAAATTGTGTTTTTTGGGCTTTGTACATCAGGATTGTACATCAATGTAGGCCTACAACGTCATGTCTTTAAACTGGCAACTTGGCAAGGAATATGCCAGGAATTCTCAATTTACAAGTTGTGATTCCTTAATGTATGAAATGGTTAGATAGAGCATACATATATGTGATGTGATCAACCAAAATGAGTTGGAAGTTGCTGATATTGATTTCAAGATACAGCCAAACAAAGGAGAAAATGTCTTTTGTTTCCTATTGTTTTTTTCCACCCTTCAACTGATTATATCTTTGGAATTAATTGGTCAATTTCAATGGGAGTTTCAGCAAAATGTAGCTCTTTAAACGGTGCACACAAATACATGGAAAAGTAAAAACTAATCTGATTGACTTCAGACTCATTTTGCTTGATCGCATCACATATGTTTAATAAGTGGGGTACCAGGAGCCAGCCTTACAGCAACACCTGTGCTGTGGAGGCTCCTCAGCTTTGGGCTTTTTGAAGCTCAACGAAGGCTCCTTAGATGGTAAATTTATCTTATTTCTCTTATATGATGAAAGTTCATTAATTTTTTTTAACTCTTAAGAAGTGCTCACAGGCCACTCTTGAGGATGTTGTTGGCTGGATCTGGCAAACCAAAAGACAACCCTTAAATATAACATACAAGGTCAAGTGACAGCCCCGGGGGGGGGGGCCACTTGTATTCAAAGGTGGATATGATGCGTGAACAAGAAAATGCGTAAAAAGGGTGTCTTTTTTCCAACAGGCGATGTACGCCCGTACATCGTTTAGGGTGTCAAAACAGCAAAATATGGAAAAAAAGGGTATGTTTTTTTTCTTAACCCTGAAATTGTCATGTTATATCTCATTAAGCAGGGATCAAAATCATCCAAAATATTGTAATCGGAACTTGGGAAGTAAAGCAAAGCAAAATAATAAAGGGTATATTTACGATTCAATGCACTGCGTACTTGTTGAGAGTATCATAAACAGAAAAAAAATACTTGTTTAGGGTTTAGCTTGTTTTTTAGTCGGTGAAAATACGTGTTTAGGGTGCATTTTGAAAGTCCATGTTCACGCATCATATCCACCTTTGAATACAAGTGGCCCCCCGGGAGTGACAGTCATAGGGAGTGTAGCCTGGTTTGGGACTATTTGTAATTTTGTACTATTTATACCTTGATGACTTTGCTCACACTGCACAATCACCTGAAGTCTGTATATAGCAAACATCAACAACTTCAAGTTCCTGTAAATTAAAAGAATGAAAAGCACAGTTTGAGTCTTTGATGTTAGACAACATGGGACTTTCATACTTCGGTCAGTACAGAGAAATGCATGGGCTCAATCTGAAATATAATCTAATTAGGACACAACATTTTATGTACTTGCTGACCCACCACTAACTGATAATCACTGCATGCAATGTTGGGAGTTGAGGAAGTGTGCCCATTATATATGGCTCAACTTTGGAGGAGTCTTCTAGAATTGTGGACATGAGAAGAGAGCAGATGATTTGGAAAAAAATGCTAACAGCCAAAGTTTGGTGCTTTGCCACACTTTGGGTATGATTATGAAAATCCAGGGGTTGAAGGATATTGAAAAAAATAAATCAACTGAATCCAAATTACATACTTTGGGCTTTCTTAATCTGAGCAAGGAGTACCAGTGTATGTAACATAATTATACAAGTTAACTATATCCTCACACTCTTAAGTTATTAGTGGGGCCATTTGATATTGCACCCCACATACCTTTCGGGAAAAAAAGGTGAGACCCCAGGATAGATCCTTAAGAGTAAGGAAATCATTTACACCCTTTTAATAACTTTTGGATGTTTCAGATGCCATCAAAGAACTTTTAGATCCTTGTGTTCCATCCTGACCATGTGCTCTTGTTCAATTTCATCATCTCCATTCTTTGATAATAGAACTTCCAAATGAGAGATTACCATATAAAATAAATTTCTTAACCCTGACAGACATGAAACTTAAGCTATTTTCAGAACCAGAATATCTTTAAATTGTTCAATAAACTTATGCTGTATTATAGATTTGTTGAAGACTATTTTTTTTGGTTATGTACTGTATGGAATAAAGTAAAAATTGAATAACTTTGCATGTATGTAAGTAGATATTTATTCAAACTTTCGAATAACACAATAAACCAAGTCATTTCACTCGAAAATGAACAAATTTTTAGTCTCATCACTCGAAAACTAACAAATATCAAGTAAATAACCTGAAAAATGTTAACTTTCGAATTTCCTCTATAATTCTCAATCAATTTAATGAATCATGATGTGTTTTTAACTCCCCCATACCAAGTGATCTTTGACTAAAAAAGTATGTTGCCTAGTGATATATATTGCTTAATCTGTCACTTTGAATTTGATATTTTTCAATTTTGATGACATCGGACAAAATCTAATAATTCGTTGAAGATTTCATATTTTTTTTGGTTATATATTGGAAAGAACAAAGTGAAATTGAACTGACTTACCTACATGAATCACCAAGATTCTCATGGGCTGCAATGCAGTACCACCATAGCAGTGTTACTTTAGTGGTAATCCAACATAGAGTACCACTGGCAGGCAATATTAATGCAATGCAGTACCAGAACTCCAGTAGTAATCAAACTTAAAGAGTACCACCAGAGTACTACCAGAGGTAATCTGGGGTACTCAGCCATTGGTACTACCACCAGAAGTACTCCACCATGTGTTAAGTCATCCTGAAGTACCCACAGAGTTCCTTTGGTAGTACCCTATTGATACTCTTAAGTTGTAGTCCACCGGAGTAAACTGTTACCATGGTGTGCTCCATTGCTGACCATGAGAATCTTGGTATGTACATGTAAGTACTATTTATGGAACCCGAAATAAAACAATAAAAGTCATGTTCACTTGAAAAATGGACAATTTTTAGTCTCATTCTCATCACTCGAAAACTAACTATAGAGATAATAACTCGAAAAATTTAAAATTTTATGTCCTCTATAATGCACAAATTTTTTCATCAATTTATTAATCATATGTGTTTTTTTGAACATAACTCCCCCATTACCAATACTCTAAATGTAACTAGGATTATTTTGAATTGGAATATTTTCAATTTTATTGTAGGCCCCTATGGGACAAAAGTCATTAAATTTGTTGAAGACTTCATATTATAAAATTATTTTGTTCATTTAGTGGATGGAAATAAAGTGAACAAACCTAAACCGATCCTAACTACCCACACCAAGATTTCAGGCCACCATGTAGTAACACTATATCAAGTTGTATTCACTGTAAATTCCACTTTGGGTACACTAGTCTAGTCCTATCAAGTACTCTGGGGTGAGTCCTTAACAATTAGTAAAGGAAAAATAGCTAGCGCCACCTGGCAACCCCTCGGCCTTTTGAAAGGTCTGAATTAAAACTTAATCCCAGAACTGTAGAACATTGAAACAAACCACTAGTGTGGCCTGCTTAAAAAGTATAATTTGGCAATTGGACCTGGACCCCTCAAATGAGGTCAAAGGTCATTTCTCCTTCAAAACTCGATGTAGAACCCCTCTGGGAGTCATCTGCCAAACAAGTTTTTGAATGATCGTAGCATCTATGGTGAGAGTGGTGGCGGGTCTAGTGGTTGTGGGGTTATAGAGCTTGCCTTGACCTAATGTCCCGGTTCAAAATCTCGATGTGCTACTTGGGCTGGATTTATTCCAGTACTCATTCTGGATTGAATTTGTAGAGTCCTATTGATAAAATCAGAATTGCCACTCTCCTCCTCATGGGTTCATTTTGATATTGGGAAATGAACCATGAAAGCTTTCACTGTATCCATTGTGTGTGTCTCGTTTGGATGTAGCAACAGGGCGCTGATTAAGCTGCTGCATTTGGTAAGTTGTTTTGTCTCTGTGTAAATATGTTAATAAATAATGTTAAGCTCGTGATACTGGTTTAATCCTTGTAAAGAGCGCTATATAATGCCTGCATTCTTATTATCTAATTATGGTTTTCATTGAGACATGCGCAGAGTCAATTTGCACCTTGACCCTGTGACCCTTGAACTGTAGGGTCAAAGGTCATCTCATTGGAACTCGATGAGACCCTATGGTAGTCATCTACCAACAAGTTTTCATGATCATGCATCTCAATGGTTCTTGAGAAATCGTGCGCAAGAAATTTTGGAAATCCACAGAGACACACCACAGACAGACAGACAACCCACACACACACATGATCACAACAATACCCCTGGGCCATGAATGCGCCAAGGGTAACAAAAAGACTAATGGCACATTAGGTTGTGAGCATAAGCTCCTCCAAGACTTTACCTACTAATATACCATAGGCAACATCAATTAATACTTTTTTGTCAACAAATCTGTGATTTATTTTGAATGGGCAGTCATAGATCAAAAACACCTCATAATTCATTAATTGATGAAAATATGGTCATTTTCACATCAGTGGGTAAATTTCAAAGTACTTTTTTTGTTATTTTCACTAAAAAAAGTACTTACAAATGATCAAATTTTTGCATTAATTGCAGTGTTGGAGCTTAATCTGTGGGCAAAGTATGTTACCATTTTAGCATAGGGGGACAATTTGAGCAAAACAACTTTTTTTTTAAAAATCAATATTTCCAAAATTATAACATAATTTTCAGCAAAACAGATAATATAGGTAAAATTTACAGTGTGTTTGCTTTATTTTTCGAGTTTCGAGTGAAGATTTTCGAGTTTCGAGTGACAAATTTTGAGTTTCGAGTGAAGATGTCGAGTTTCGATGACAAATTTCAAGTCTCGAGTGAAGATTTTCGAGTTTCGAGATGACACACTTTGAGTTTCGGTGAGATTTTTTCGAGTGTCGAGTGACAAATTTCGAGTTTCGAGTGAAGATTTTCGAGTTTCGAGTGACAATTTTCGAAGTTTCGAGTGACAAATTTCGAGTTTCGAGTGACACTTTCCGAGTTTCGAGTGACAACTTTTGAGTTTCTGAGTGAAGATTTTCGAGTTTCGGGTCAAAATTATCGAGTTTCGAGGAGATTTTCTAGTTTTTGAGTGACAATTTCGAGGTTCGAGTGAAGATTTTCGAGTTTTGAGTGAACATTTTTTCGTAGTTTTCGAGTGACAAATTTGCCATTTTTAAAATAATTTTGAGCGTTTTTTTTTTTATAAAATATTGTATAATACTGAATCACTTGTTCTGTGTCATGCAATGCTAGGCCTCCCATGCCCCTCAGTACTGCATCAAAGCATATAGTCCTGGGGTTGCTTCGACCTCATCAGAGTCAAATACCAAAACACTGGATCATGGCTAGACTTTGTCCAGTCCTTTTGAATGTTATCGCTGAATTGCACAATTTTATGTACAAAATAAAGGGCATATACATTGATACAATGAAATATCAAAATCACATGCACATTCAAGTTACATGCCACCATACTATACTGTATTGGCTTCCACTTAAACAGAGGACCGCTTTTAAAGATTCCTGCTTCTCACCTATAAGGCCATCCACGGCAGTGTCCACCTGCCCATTCTCGATCTCTCCAGCTTTATTTTTGAAGGACATTTTTAAATTGATTGCCTGATGACGATTTCATTTGATCGAAGATCCGGCAAATCCTTGAGACAGATGATTGACTAAATCGGCTTCTTCCCATAAATCTTTCCCCGCTGTCTGGGGCGCCCTTTATTTACTGCACAAGCAATAATGGGTTCTGCCTGGCCAAAAAGCCGAATGTTATAAATAAAAAATCCGAAATGGTGACCATTTCATAATTCCATCCAAAAAGTGCGAAAATGAATTACCAAAGACGATTTGGAACTTGACAGGATGCTCATTCTGCTTTTATGGGGACGAAAGTGATATAACCAATTTGATTTGATTGAAAATTGAATGAACAGGAAACCTAATAATTTGTTGAAGACTTTGTAATTGATTATTTTTGCTTGATGGAATAAAGTAACTAAACTGAACTGACTTACCTACACATCAAGATTCTCATGGGTCCAACCAGTACGTACCACCATAGCAGTGGTATTCCTAGTGGTACCACCAGAGATACTCTGGGGTACTCCGCCACGGGTTAACCTTCAGTGTCGTCACCCCACAGAGTTCCTTTGGTAGTACCCAGGTGGTATTTAAAGTTGGAGTCAACCACTAATTACCACTGCCTTGGTGGTGGTGCTGCATTGCTGGCCATGAGAATCTTGTTTTTGTACATGTAAGTATATAATTTATTACATTTCAAAATAACCACAATACTGAGGTCTGCCCTCGAAAATGAACATTTTTTTTGAGTCTCATCACTTGAAAACATAAGATATCGAGTATATTTCTCATAAGTCATTTTGTCCCAAATTAAAATTTGACAAATCTCATAATTTGTTGAAGACTATTTATATTATTTTGTTGTGTATTGATAGAACAAAGTGATATTGACTGACTTACCTACATCATGATTACACAAGATTCCCATGGCGGCAAATGCATTACCACCATAAACAGTTGTTCTTCAGTGGTATTCCAACTTAAGAGTACGTACCACCGGCAAGTGATGCAATGTAAGTACCACAATAGCAGTGGTATTTCTGTAGTAATCAAACTTACAGTACCACAGAGTACTACCAAGAGGTACTCGGGTACTCAGCCCATGAGTTAACCACTAGAGTACCACTTCTATTATGGTGATGCTGCATTGCTGGCCATTAGAATCTTGTTGGTCCATGTAATATTTTATGAAATCGAATACACCATACAGAAAATCATGTCACTCGAAAATGTACATTTTCGCGTCTGTCACTCGAAAATGTAAAATTTTCGAGTCTCGTCACTCGAATGTACAAGTTTTCCAGTCTGTCACTCCAAAATGTACAACTTTCGAGTCTCGTCACTCGAAAATGTACAATTTTTCGCGTCTCGTCACACTCGAAATTGTTCAATTTTCGAGTCTCGTCACTCAAAAATTTACAATTTTCGAGTCTCGTACTCGGAAAATGTACATTTATTGAGTCTCGTCACTCGAAAACTAACACATTAATGAATCATGATGTGTTTTTAACTCTTATCCTAACCCTAAACCCATAACACAGAACTATTTTTGACTAAAACAGTATAATTTTTTGTATGTTGGCCTATTGATTTATTGCCTAATTTGTAATAATGGTACCCTAACTAGAATATACCTTTTGATATTGCAATTTTGATGGTGGTTTTTTTTAAAATAATGGTTTTTGAAGACTTCATATTCATATTTTTGTAAAGTAATTGATGGAATAAGTGAATTAAATTAAACAACCTTATCTAACGGCCAAAGATTTTCGGCAATCAGTACCACAAGCATTATACTCCAGTAGTCATCAAACTTAAGGACCACAGGAGTACTACCAAGTCCTCTGGGTACTCACCATGGGTTAACCTTAGGGGAGTTACCACCAGAGGTACTCCTCAGGGTGTACCTCATTTGAGTACCCCAAGAGTTTCTTTGGAAGTACCCTTGTGGTTCTCTTAAGTTTTAAGTACCACACCGGGTACCACGCATCATGGCGGTGCTGTATTTGCTGGTCATATTTATCTTGGTGTGTACAATGTAAGTAAATATTATGAAACTAGAATCACAATACTGAGTCATTTCACGCGAAAATATACTCTACGATTATACTAACTATAGCTTAATATAAATTATAACTCAAAATTAAACAGTTTTGATTTTCCTCTACAATGCACTATATTTCCATTTCCATCACTTACTAATGACTCATGATGTGTGTTTTTTACATAACTCCCCATTCCAAAACCAATGTACCTAAAATATAACCTGAATTTGATATTGTCCATTTTAATGTATGGAACAAAATCTAATAAATGTGTTGGAAGACTTCCACCTATTATATAATTTTGGTCATGTATTGGTGAAATAAAGGGAAGTAAATTAACCGACTTAAAACATACACACACCAGATTCTAATGCAGTGCACCATAGCATGAAGAATCTTGGGGGGGAGTGTAGGTAAGTCAGATAAATGCTTTTATATGAGTCTACTCTTCAAATTATTCTGCTTTTGTCCATACAATGGAACTTGAAAAAAAAAATCAAATTTGGAGTTATGCTTCCTCGTTGGGCTAATTATATTACAAAATTAAGCATAATCAATCGGCAAGCATAAAATGATAGTTGTTTCTTGTCATCCTTGGGACTCTGCTGTCCCTGTGTTTTTTTTTAAAGAACATGTTTTTCCTGCACTATTGATGGTAATATTATTTCAATTATAATCCTATCTGTTGGCTTATTTGGCATCAAAGTTCCAAATTCGTTTTTAGCATTTTATTGGATTTTTGTTATCAGTGTTGTAAAATTATTTTGAAAATCTTGGAATCAGTATATTCACCATGTGGTACTGTTTTTTGCACATTTTTAACAAATATAATTTGTTTTTATCAAAACAAAAACAGTAGATTAAATATCTCAATCCATGTAACCATGCACACCAGAAAACTGCACACCATACTAAAATCTTCACTCGAACTGGACATTTGTCACTCGAAAATCTTCACTCGAAACTCAAAAATCTTCACTCGAAACTCGAAATTTGTCACTCAAAACTCAAAATTGTCACTCGAAACTCGAAATTTGTCACTCGAAACTCGAAATTGGTCACTCGAAAACCGAAAATTTGTCACTCGAAACTCGAAAATCTTCATCGAAATTTGTTCACCTAGAAAACTCGAAATTGTCACGCAAACTCAAAATGTCACTCGAAACTCGAAATTTGTCACTCGAAATCGAAATTTGTCACTCGAAACTCGAAATTGTCACTCGAAACTCGAAATTTGTCACTCGACCTCCTTCACTCGAAACTTACCACTCGAAACTCGAATTTTGGTCACTCGAAACTCGAAAAATCTTCACTCAAACTGAAAAATTTTCACTCGTGACTCTGAAATCTTCACTCGAAAATAAGCAACTGACTTTGGACTAGTCCTTGGTAAATATTTGGAAAGGAAATATAAAATTTTGAGGGGGGAAATTTTTTTTTTTTTAATTTTACTTTTAAAATCTGCAAATTTTAGATTGTTTCATGAGACAATCCATATTATACTCACTATACAAATTCTCTTCAATGATGGTTACCTGACAAAAGTTCAGAAAAATCTTGTAAATTCTTAACAAAGTTAACAAAATTGTAACACATTATTTTTTTTGAGGGGTGGAGGACAGTAACATTGTAAAATGTTATAGATGTGATATAAAGACGTTAACAAAAGTTTGTTCATGGGTTTTGTTGTCAATAAATTGAGAAACTGACTCTAATTGTTGCAGGCAAAATATTACATTTGTTGTAAAAAATGATAATCCACATAATACTCCCTGCACAAATTTCTTCAACAAAGGCTACTTCCTGAAACAAAATTACACTTTTAAGAAAGAAAGATTTACATGTATAAATATCTTAGAGTTGCAAATACACAGTAGTTTTGGAGTTGTTTTCATGACCTATGTATAACAGTAACACAGAAACTGGTTTTAATTTGCATTTAAACAGCTTATTCAATCATTAGTCTACAAGAAGACTAAGAGTTCTTTAGGTTGACAAAGCAAACAAAACATGGGGGACACTTGTATTACAAAGAGGTTGCAGGCCAATAGTTATACTTGAACAGGCTGTATTATAAAAAAATTAAAAAAAACACTTGGTGTGCATTAACATAAAAACATCCAACTTTGTGTGGACAGTATTTACATGGCCGTGATTTGTGAAAAATATCATATTGGAGGTGACATTTTGTGTTAACACAATGGAGAAAGGTTTATTCTCCTTTGGAAGAAGCTTTGATATACTTTGAATTTGTCCTATTTTGCAAATGTCTGTTTCACATTTTCAAGCTCATTTTCATTAATGTTTTCAATTATCGATTTCCAGTTTAAAAAAATTACAATCCACATGAGACTCCTTGCACAAAATTTCTTCAAAGAGGGTTACTTCCTAAAACATATTACACTTTTTAAGAAAGATTTACATGTATAAAATTCTTTAGAGTTGCAAACACACAGTTGTTTCAGAGGTGACAAAGATGTTAACACTTAAGTGCCCCAAGCTAAAAAAAACTTCCATTAGTGCCCAAGGGGGGGGGGGGTTCCTAGGGACCCAACCCAGATAACCACTTTCCCATGGGAGTTTGATCATGACACTAACACAAGTAAATGGGGGTCACGTAAGAACCACATACCCACAATAAAAATGAAAATCCGAACTTTGACCTATGACCTATGGCCAATTGAAATTGTCACTCTCCGAACAAGAGTGGTTCGCACATTTCCATCCTCAGCAACTCCAATATAAGGTTTTGAACCAAAATAATTCATTGTATCTACTCTGGAATAACCAATTAAAATAATCATTGCAAAATATAGCCAAATTTATACCATCTTGTATTTTTCCCATAGACTTACACAGTTACGAGCATGGCATGACAAAATTAAAATTGATGCTATCAGCATATAAAAGCTTATTTGATTTAAGTATTATTAATTATTAATTAATTGCCTCCTAAGGTATATATCTAAGCAAATAAATCCCAAGATTTAATTACTTTAATTTTTTAATTAGTAAAATATCTTGATTTTTTCACTTCCGTTAGTGCCCAAGGGGGGGTCCTAGGGACCCAACCTAATTATTCTAATGAAGCCGTGGGCGGATTTAAATTTTTTTAGTATCAGGAGAAGCGTATTCATAAATCAGACAATTAGCTAAAAACTCTTTGAAAAATTGGATTGCGTAACCGAGAAATCGCAAAAAAATCAAAGGTTGGGTACTATGGAACCCCCCTCCCCTTGGGCACTTAAGTGTTAACAAGTTATTTTCATGACCCGTATTGATAAATAACACAGAAGTTGGTTCTAGTTCTGCACTTTGAACAGCTTATTTCCTTCTAGTGTAAAAGAAGAGTTCCTTAGGTTGACAAAACAAAAAAAAATAATCAGGGACACTTGTATTACACAGAGGTTGCAAGCCAACAGTTTACTTGAACAAGCTGTACATGTATAATAAAAAATAATTTAAAAAATCACTTGGTGTGCTCATTTCTCGAGCATTGTTATTACAAACATAACATTGGAATAAAAAGCATCGAACTTTATGTGGATAGTATTGGCCATGATTTGTGAAAGAGAATATCATTTTGGAGGTGACATCCTGTGTTAACACAAAGGAGAAAGGTTATCCTGAAGAACCATTAGTTATACTTTGAATTTGTCCTATTTTGCAATGTCTTTCCCATTTCAAGCCCATTTTCATTAATGTTTTCAATTACTAATTTCCAGTTTTGTTGAAATCTTTATTTGAATCATAACCATGTTTACCTGTTACTCAATTATAGAATTTTGTCAGTTGTCAGAAATTTCATAGCAAGTTTTGTTTCTTAAAAGATGTGATGTGTTGCTACAGCACTGTTAAAAACAAACAAAACTATTACAGAGCATTCCATGCCAAAACAGGAAAGGAGTTCACCATACATCTTTGATTTTGCTTTTCATTCTGGCCAGGCATCTATAAAGTTTTGTGATTTCTAAGGTCACAAGATCACAAAAATTAAAATTCCATTCTGTTCTTATATAGCGGCCAGTTGAAGCTTATGACTCTGAGCAAAATTTAGTCATTTGGGTTGTCAACAAAAGAATTAACAAATACCCTTTTTAAATACATTATTTCAGCAACTAAATCAGATACTGGTATGACCTTTGTTCATAATCATACTGCACAGGATGGTAACAAAGAAATTAAAACAATTTGATGTCATTCTTTTAATTTTTATTTCGGGGGGGGGGGGGTGTTAAAACGACCCCTGCTGCTGTGAAATACTTAAATTTAAAGGGAAATAATTTGATGAGTTCTGATTTACAAGTAAGTTATGAATTATGTTGAAACAATTCCCAACAGTGATAACAATAGAACAAATAATTAGAAGACAAAAAATTGGAGAGAGCTGATGGGCATCTTAACGGCCAGTGTGTTTGTTTCAGCCAATGTGACGTCATGTTTACAGTTTCATCTCATAATGATTGTCAATACAACTTGAATAACTTTTAATATCTAATAGGTTTGTATCCCTTTATTAGCATGCATGCTATTTTGGGAGACATAGTATAGGCCTATAAACTGCTGAAATTTTAACATTCCTGCCCATACCTGTTTATTTGTTAGTAATATGGCCGCTCCCATTGATCAAGTGATTATGTTACATGTAACTAAAGCTTCAAATTTCCAATTTCTAGGAATCATTGGCATGAATTATTTCTGCTGAAGGGTTTTAAATGCTCTGCATGATCGTGTGACAGGAGAAAAAATCATGCCCTCTCAAAAGTTGGGAGCCCTAAAGTTGTCTAACTAAACTCACTAAATTATCCCTCCCAACTTCTTAGCTGACTATTGATTGTACTTGGAAAGTTGGAGTAGACTTCTTATTCTTTGGATCTGATAAAGTACACTTAAGTTATTTGAAATATTTACATTGTTTCAAATGCATTTTTTCCTCCCTCTATATTAAAATGGGCTAGGTCTGTACACTACATGTACAGTATTAAAAGCATCATGCCATCAGCATAAAGCATTGTTGGTATTGCTCAATTTGCACCAGCTGGTTAACAGCCCTGTGCAGTACAAAGTCATTTCAGATTTACTTGCAGAGATATGCACTTAAGATGGTAAAGTACTTCATTTTGTGGTCAACTGAAATGCAATAAGCTAACCCATTTAAATGTGAAACAAGCAACAAAACAAAATAAATTAGATTTTTCCAATCACATACTTTAAGGTGTAATTAAACTTATGCAAGAAAACTAGAAGTCTCTGGTACACGCTATGCAGCTGTCCTTTCAAGTTCTGGTAATTTTAGGGACTTTTTCACATGGATCACTTTAGGGGCACCCTTACTTTTTGGCCTGTATCATAGGCGCAGCAGTATTTTCCCAAAGGTAGAATTCTCAAGAGTCAAAATTGGAGTAAAGCTCAAAAGTAAGGGTCAAAAACATTAAAGCAACATAATTTCTATGGGATTTTGACTCTGGATAAAATCTTCAAGAGTCAAAAACTTAGGTCTATGGCATTTACCCTTTATATGGGGTCAGTGAAATTAATGCACAGGCATGCAGGAAATACCTTGTGGAGCATTTTTAGACCCTTCAGCAGCAGTGGTCCCTCATGTGCCCCTGACAATGGGAATTGAAATTGTCACAGTTACAAAGGAGATTTTTCAAAGGAGAAATGTCAAAGGTTGTATTGCTATTTCTTTCTTTTCTCACTTTACAATGACAACAAGCACCATGATTATTAGCCCTGTTGCTGATTTAGAGTTGCTTAATTTTACAGTTGTTAAAATATATTTGTTTTAATTGCAAATGCAATAACGAATTTTGCTCCGATTTGTAACTTTGATGAACGACTGTTTGAGAACAATGGATATATGGAATTTCTGTTGGCGATCGCAGCTTAGAAATTTAAATCCCAAGCAGTCAGGCAAGCTCAAGATGTCTGGTGAACTCTTTGTTTTTGGCATGGAATGACCCTGCGAGTAGTTCTAAACAAAATATTTTGTTGTTAAAAAAAAAACTTGTTACTTTTAATAATTACTGGACCCCACAAGCTAGGCCTTGCAATAATGTACTTGCTTTTTAACAAAAATGTCACCTCCGAAAACAACAATTACTAAAATTTGGTTTTTCTATAAAACTTGCCACAATATGTTTGTTTGGGTCAAAGCTCAACCTATTTATTAAACTAATGATTAGGAAATCATAATTTTAGTTACACAACAATTAATTCATGCACTTCCTGGCCAAGACATGTTCTTTTCTGGCTGTCTATTCAAATGGCAACAAAAAGTAACAAATAAGATGAATACACTGGTAATTAGTCACATTTATCCCAGCTGTAGCTATAAATCATTTTTAAAAGCATTTGAATATGTTTCTTTCTTCCAGGTAAAACATGTCACACACAGTCACCAGTCCAACACAGTAAGGCTTCCAAGCTCCAGAATGAGCAATTTACAATTGTTAACAAAATTACGTCACCTCCGAGACAAGAATTTTCAGTTTCAGGAATCGTAAAGTTGACCTGTCCGCACTTGTTACGCATCATCCGATCATCTGACAATCACTATCATTACTATAACATGATATGTAGCGCAAGATAGTTCTATCGAACAGTAAAGCGAGATGTATGACTTTAACTGTTTCGAAGTGACCAAGTGTTTCGGAGTGACAGGTGGCTAACGGAAGGTATCAATGCAATGTGTATAATTTGAAATGTTTGGTGTATTTCTAACAAATTTCATCAATTAAGATGTTAAGGCATGTTCAACATTTTAAGAAGTTCAAAGCATGGCTATTGTATCTCTTAAAAAATAACACTTGTAGTTTTCAACGTTTCGGAGTGAAAAAATTGCTACGAAAGTTTTAACATTGAATTTTGCATACGCACAAAACCTTAAAGAGGCGAAGGATCAATTTCTTTACAATAAAAATGCAAGCATACTAGTAGTTGTTTGCAATACACCAGAAACAGGGAAATTCATATTAATAATAAGGTCCCCCTGGGGGGGGGGGGTGCAACTTTGTATTCAGATGGCGTGAACAAGAAAATGCGTACAAAGGGATCTTTTTTTCCAACGGCGATGTACTCGCGTACATTGATTAGGGTGTCAAAAACAACAAAAGTTGAAACAAGGGTATGTTTTTTTTCCTAAAAAACCCGGAAATGGTGACGTACGTGTAATACTCAATTAAGCAGAGATAAAAAATTGTTAGGCAAAGCAGATAATAAGGTATATTAACGAACAATTGCATTGCTTACTTGTTTCAGGTAGCAAACTTACAAAAAATATTCTTTATGTAGCAAAATCAAAATCAAACAAACATACTTGTTCGGGTAAAATTTTTAGTCGTGGAAATACTTGTTTATGTTTGAATTTTGGAAGTCCCCATGTTCACGCATCATCTCCACCTTTGAATACAAGTGCCCCCCCCCCCCCCCCCCCACCCCGATGAGTTCACAATTTAATATAATAGGCATATTTGTTACGGAAAATGTCACCCTTCGAAACGCTGAATTGCAACAACCTGTCTCTGGAAATGATAAGCAAGACAAACGGTGGAACCCACAAATAGCATTTATAGTCTTGACTCTTCAAGTTGTCCATAATAATAAGAAACAAAAACTGGGAATTCAAGGCAATTCATTCCATGCCCCATATACGATAGTACACCGCAAAAATTCCTTGAAATTCTCATTGTATTAGTAAGATACACTCATGAAGTGTCCAAATTGAAAGTTACAACACCACTGATTTGAAACTGACCATATAAATTATAATATATAATATTATATATATATATATAATATATATATATATATCATATAATATATATATATATAAGTATAAATGTAGAAACAGAGAGAATGAACAGTCCACACGATTTTTTCTTGGCACAACTGCGTTTCAATTTATCATATCATCAGGTGCAGAGTTTCTCCTTTTATTACAAAAAAGGACACTGTAAACAAGGCGAAAAAACGTCTTTGCCGTTGGTGGTTCGACGGAAACGTTTATTTGCGTACGCCTATCCAACCGTAATAAGTTACTCTGATAGTGAAATACGCATATAACTTTATACATGTTTTAGCTATACATAATGAGAATACAAAGTAAATACAAATTAATCACAATTTACGAGCAGGTTTGAATACGAAATAAGAAGATTTCCTTCCGCCGCTAAACGTTTCTTTTGTCATCGCTTTCACCTTGGAAAGGGGGTGCGACGGTGAATTTGTGCAGTGTCCGTGGTTTAGAGGCACACTCGTCAATACATGTTTGGCTGAGTTTTAATTGTGACGGTTACGGGATCCTTCATTTGTTTGCTTATGAACTCTGATTCGAGAATTAAGCTGATCAACCAGTTTGGCCAATGTAGGTGTTCTTTCTCCCTTCCTGTTATTACATAAATGAGGATTTTTTGCTTTTTGCAATTCATTGGATATCTTATTTCAAAACAATTTGTTGTTCTTGAGTAAAACTCGAGCTTCAATTCAAACGAATGCTTACATCGTGCCACCAGCGTTTATCATTACACTTGGTAACTACCACCTTTTGTTTAGTTGTAGGGCGGCTCGGTTAACATTTTCTTTGAGGTTTGGAGTTTGGCGTTTGCTCAGATTATTCTGTATTTTTCAGCATGCGAGAGAATTTTTCCGCTGGCTGTTGAGCATTTGGATGAATCCCTTAACAACTTTTCAAGATTAACATTTTTTGGATTGTGCGAGTGGACAAAGTAAGAATCCCTTTGTATATTATAAAGGATATATATATATAGTCCAAAATGTTCAAAAACTTTCTTCACCTGGATTTATCTACTTAAAAAAAAGTCAAAATAGATGATTTATACCCAGAAAACACAGTTCACTTACTCGCGAACTTTGGTTTCATTTATACTCTTCAAGATGCAAATTACTCTTCAGAGTTTCATTTATTACTCTGAAGAGTAATAAAATGAAACTGCAGTAATGTGCTTTTCTGTGTTATAACTCCATTTCTTTTGACTTTTAAATTATATATAATTTTATATATATAATATAAATATATCTAGATATCTATATATCATATCTATATCTATATCTATATATATATATATATATATCTCTATATTATATATATATAATGAAGTGTCCCAAAAGGTCGACAAACGAACATTTCCAAGAAAGATGTTGATCGTGAAAACATACAGTGTTGCAACAATAATAATATTCGTATCTAGGGGCCTTAGGGGGGAGTGAGCTTTTGATATTTCACTCATTACGGTGTTTAAGGGTGAAATATAGCTTCCCTTAACCCTTCCTTTGTAGTTGCGATTTTATTTCCTGTGTTAAATAAAGCATGAGCAGTGTATTAAATTTATGCAATTTATGCAAATGTATTCAAATTTTGAGATTTTGTCATACGGGCTGTCTCTAAGAAGATTTGTTATAGACGCCCGTAGTCCAACTCATTAAAAACCTAATGAATTTAAAACCTTCCCCCTAACGTCTATATTACGCGAAATATATTTCTATATATATAATATATATATTATATCTAATATCTATATATATATATATATATATATACATATATATATATATATATATATTTTCGCTATAATAGTCGTTAGGGGAATCATGTATAATTCATATTTTATCATGAGCTCTATAGTTTAATTTAAATTACTTATTCATACCCTTTTTTGTTATTCTAGAGGATTATCCTCATTTGCATAAATTAATATTCAATATCTTTTGGACGGAATAAATCGCAATACAAAGGGAGCGTTAGGGGGAGGTGATATTTCCCCCTAACGCCGTAATGAGTGAATATGAAAAGATCGCTTCGCCCTAAGCCAGGATATAGCGATATATATATATATATATATATATATATATATATATATATATATAGATATCTCTATATATTATTGGTGAGGTGTGTGTATATATGTGTGGTGTGTGGTGTTCTTACAAGAGTACATTGTGGGAGTAAATATATGTACAAGCTACATTGTGGGCGTTTTTTTTGTCATTATGGGAGTACGCCCACAAAAAAAAAAAAAAAAACCTGCATTCTCTGCCAACTGCTTTTTTTTGGGCCTCCTATTGGGGGTAGTTAGAGTCTCAGCTATGGTGCCCACAGCGGTTACACATGGATTTTGTATATGGCTGTGAGGGTGTAAACTTATACCAAAATAATCCCACGTGTATGAATATACCTACCAATACCCCCACAATGCATGTATATACCGCTTTATACACAAAACCACAACTTTGTGGGGGTCTTCCCACAATGTAACCTCTTTTGTATGTGTGGGTTTTGGTTGTGTATTTTGCAAGGTTCATTCCATTTAACACAGAATGGAAGTTTCTCCATACATCTTGGATTTTTCCACTCTGCCCGGATCTAGTTTTGCAATTTCCCTATTTAAGTCCAAGATACAGACACAAAAAAAGTCATATTCCATTCCATTCTTGTAGGACTATAGCAAGCCGCAGGTCCACCAAGAAGAATTGGCAGGGCCCAGGGGAACCCTTGGAGATACAGTTTCCCCTTCCTTTTTATTCTTTTTCTTTTTTTTGTTTTTTTTTGAGTGCCAACCCTGAGTCCCAGGGCTAATTACCCCCTTTGAACCCCCCTTTCAGCGGTTCTTTTCTTGCAGCCTGTCAATTTTATGACTTTGAAGCAAATTCAGTCGTTTGGTTTGACACTAAGGCAATTAACAATACGCTTTTAATGTATTATCCTCAGAACTTATTCATTTATGACCTTTGTACAAGCACAGCGCTATTCCCCAATGGGTGTTAACACAGAAATTTACACAATTTTTAATGTTATTTGTTTCATTTTATTTCAAGGGAATTGTCAAATGCCCCCTTGTGTTGTGAACTACTTTTAAAGGAATAACATGTTAAGTTTTGATTTACATATGTGAAATTATGGTCGTACAACAATTCCCAATAGTGATAATATTACAACATTCCATACATAAATTACTAATTGCTATAGAGGGAACCCAAAACATGAGGGGAACGGATGAGCATTTCCCATCTTATTCGTACATGGGGAAATGTAATGGATGTTTTGGGTTTAAGTTTTTTTCAACAATTTTGAGACCAATGTTTTTTTTCCATCCAGAATTTCATGTGAGAATCTGAAAATCTGGTGTCATTTTTTTTTAAAATGTGTTCTTGGGGGTTTTTATGATAAGGGGGGAAATCTGTACAGGGTAAACAATCAAGTGTAAATTGTTTTAGAAATTTATACCACCTGTCGGTCGGCTGCTCAGAAGGTTTCTAAAAAGGTAATAGTTTGCCATATTTTACGACCTCTTTGTTTTAAAGTACAATAGGCTCATAAAGGTTCATGGTCATTATTTATAGAATGGTCTGATTTGGTTGAAACTCTGTTTGGAAATCGTTTATTGGTCATACTAAAATAAGAAATGTATAATAGATCTGTGGCTTCATCATCACCTTTAAAAGTTAGACTTTTATAGATATGAAACTGGTGGTCTCCCATCGACCCTGTGGACCCCAAGGCCATATTGCCCTCTTAATTATTCAAAAACCGTCATTGAACAACGCGACATTTATAATTTTCGGCTTCTGTACATTAAGACGAAAAATCTGGCACTGTTTTTAGAACAAACCGATGAATCTGAAATTTTACCCCCAGTGTGACCTTGAATCCGTTTTACCTTGTAACTCTTGTACTATAACACTCAGGTAGGGCAAACTATACCTTTCTGTAATCCTTGAAAGGTACTGAACATGATGGTATACTTTAAAACACATTTTGCTCCCTTTTATATTTTGCCCCCTGTATAAACCAGTGTAGACCTTGTCAGCACAGAGCTATTCACAACTGGGTGTAACAGGGAAATTTTACAACAATTTTTATGTTATTGGTTTCATTTTTTTCAGGGACTTTTTTATTTTTTTTATCTTTTTTGAAATTTTACTTTAAGGGAAATAACATGTTAAGTTTGATTTACATATGTGAAAAGATGTCGGATAAAATACAATAGTTGATAATATTACCAACATTACAATCAATAAATTAACTAATTAGACTAATAGAGGACCAAACCATGGAGGCGGAACTGATGAGCATGTCCATCTTATAGTACATGGGAAATGTAAGGATGTTTTGGTTTAGTTTTTTTCATACAATTTTGAGACCAATGTGTTATCCAATACAGAATTTCAGGTAGAATCGAAAAAATCATGGGTGTATTTTTTAAAAGTGTTCTTGGGTTTTATAAGGGGGGAAAATTGTACAGGGGTAAAACAATAAAATGATTTAAATGTTTTAACCATTATACCAGTCTGTTCGTATGCTCATAAGGTTTCTAAAAAGGTATAGTTTGACATTTCGACCTATTGTTTTAGTACAAATAGGCTTAAGAAAGTTCATGGTCATTATTTTAGAATTGGTCTGATTTTGTTGAAATGGTTTGAAAGTTATTGGGTCATATAAATAAGAAAATGTATATAGATTCTGTGCTTAACCTTTAAAAGTGAGACTTTTTAGAGATAGGACTGGTGGTCTTCCATAGACCCTGTGGACCAAGGCCATATTGCCTCTTAATTATTATCAAAACGTCATGAAAAGCGAATTTAGATTTTCGGCTTCTGTACATTAAGACGAAAAATATGGCACTGTTTAGAATCAAACCGATGAATCTGAAATTTTACCCCAGTGTGGACCTTAATCCGTTTTACCTTGTAACTCTTTACTATAACACTCAGGTAGGGCAAACTATTACCTTTCTTGTAATCCTTTGAAAGGTATGGAAATGATGGTATACTTTTAAAACACATTTTGTTTTATCCCTTTTATATTTTGCCCCTGTAATAAACGTGTAAACTTGCCACCCTAGTTATTCATCAAGAACAACATTTTTAAAAAATGACACTCACATGATTTTTGGAATCCGCATACACATTTTATTTAGGAAAACCTTGGTTGAAAGATTGTATATGAAATTTTCACAAAAATACAGTTCCCCATGTACTATAACAGCCAGTGTTTTGTACTGTTACAGTTTGTCCCATGATCATGCAATTACAACTTGGATAACTTTTAGTGTCTAGGTTTGTATCCCTTTTAATCGACACGATACAGTTATATATTCAAATAATGAAAACCTGCTTCACAGATTAACTTTCAATCAATTAATGAATAGATTTTAACATCGATGAAGAGTATTGAATTGAAGGCGAAGTCCACCTGTCCACATAACCACTTTAAATTCCGTTTTGCAGGTCAAGTAGCAAATAGTGTCATCGAAGTGTACGTTGAAGAGTCTTTTAATTGATTTTACATGGGGTATTTGAGTGCCAGTTTAATAAGTGTAGCCATTGGTGGACTCTAATATGAATGCCTCTGCGGCCATGTGTGTACTGGCTTACTCAACATGACGAATATTTTTATAGCAGTTCAGCTGCTAATTTCATCTGCCTTTCCAATAAAATTCATTTTGAGAGACATACTATAGGCCATAATCTGCTGAAATTATAACTTTCCAGTGTATGTCACCGGCTTTATTGTTGGTAACATGGCCATCCATGGATCCAGTGCATAATGGTACCGTAACTAAAGCTTCAATGGTGGAATCCCTTAATTCGTTTCCAGGGATCACTGGCATGGATTAATTCTGCTAGGGGTCTTTAAATGCTCTGCATGCTTGGTGACAGGAGGAAAAAAATCATAACCTCTCAAATTTGGGAAGCCCCTAAAGTGTCTGGTACAAGAGTCACTAAAATTACCCCCAACTTCTAGTTTGGCTGATTGTACTGGAGTAGATTCCAATTTTGCAGCTGTAAAGTCACCACTAGGTTATTTGAAAATTTACATGTTTCAAATGTAATTTTTTTCTCCCTCGAGATTAAAGAGGGGCTGATTATTATAGGTGTTAAATATTTACGTACATGTACAGAATTAAAAGGATCATGCCCTAGGCAAGTAAGCATCTTTTTAACTTCAGATTACATGTTATACTAACCCACACAATCTACACTGTTAATTGTTAAAAAAGTAGGTCCCCCTCTATTTTTTGTACTAAGAACAAGTACATGATGGGGATAGTAAACAGATCAGCATGTATGTTGTAGATAAAAATTGGCAAGACATGTGGTGAAGCAAAAATACAAAAAACAAGTTAGCACCTTGTCTAATGTTAAGTGTAAGAGTATACTTGCTGGATGCAAAAACAAAAATATTCAAGTATGTTGCCCCAGTATAAGCTGCATGGTGTTTTCAGTTCAGTTTAGTGGGCATTTTATCCATACCACCCGTAGAAGGGATCTAACTTTTAGGAGGGCATACACTATTTAGATTTAATTGCCTGTATGATGAGAACAGGCATGTAGTTAAAGCATTTAGAGCATATGAAGACCCTTCAGCAGCATGGATCCATGTGTGGTGCCAGAAATTGTAAATACAATGTTATGCACAGTTGATGAGGATGGCTTTTTTTACAAATCAAAATTGATGGTATTTTACCAATTTGCACACAAAGTTGGTGACTAGCCCTGTGCAGCCTAGTCATTTGATTTACTGTGGCAGGACACTTAAAGTGGTACATAGTACTTTATTTTGTGCGTCAAATAAAAATGCCTGAAAATACTGAATAATCCAGACTTTTTAAATATGAAGCAAGCAAGTCAAAAGTCTCGAGTACATACATACTTAAGGTGTGACTTATCCCCTAGTACCGTGCTATGAACGCTGGCCTTTCAAGTTGGGTAATTTTAGGACTTTTTTTTCACACGGGCCACTTGTGGAGCACCCCCCTTTTTTTGCCTGTATAAAAGGACCACATTAGTATTTCCACTGGAGTAGCAATTCCAGCGTCCAATCAAAGTAAAGCTCAAAAATAAGGTGAACTACATTAAAGCAATGTAATTTTTATAAGACAGTCGAGCAGGAGTTGATAAAAACCTAACTCTAGGGGCATGACCCTGTTATGGGTCCGAGTACAAGTTACTGCACAGGCATGCAGCAAACCCTGGAAATATGAAATATTCCATAGCATCAAAGGAATTGTTAAACCAAGGTGATGAATAGCCCTGTGTGATTTAGTTGCGAAGATATACAGTTTGCGGTAAAATGGTACTTGTATTAATTGTGGTAAACACCAAATGACTGACAGCTTAGAAATCCAGAAGTCGGGGTAAAACTCAAGATGTATGATGTAACTCACGTTTTTGCATGGAATGACCTGCAGAAGTAGTGACTATTGGTTATAACTTTTAAAAAAAAGTTGTGTTAAAAATGGATACATTTGAAAAAAACAATGACAACAAAAGCTAAAGCTTGGCAATAAAGCTGAATAAGCATGTTAACAAATGATGTTCACATCCAAAACAATAATGATGATATTTGGTTAGTTTATAAAACAGCATGCACCAACATGTTGTTGGTAAAGCTGTACATATTTATTATCGTAAGGAGATTTAAAGAGATCATAATTTCGTTAAACAACAACTAATTCAAGTAACATATTGGCACAAAGACATGTTATGTGTGTGTGACATTATTCAAAAGCACAAAAAAGTAACAAATACAATTACCAATCCACATCTCCCAAGGATTTTGGACATCCTACATGGATTGCATTGGGTCGTATTAGTGATTCATAAAGATAAGATCCCCAAATGATTTCTTACCTTGCAAAGTGGATTACAGAAATGCCGTAAAAATGAAAACAATTCCCTTAATGTCAATATAAAACGGCTGATTTAGTATAGCACTTCCTATATATAGTAAATAGAAATTTCACAATTTCGTACCAACGAAAATAATTCTACGTAATCCTTCAATGAGGAGGGGCTAGGAAATGGGTCATTGTGTAGTTTTTAATTAGGGCTAGGTTTTTAATTCTATTATTACCTATTAAACGTGAAATGACCAAAAAATTTGGCCTCGGGTCCGGGAAAAAAGGTGCAATTTCTGTGAGGGGCTTTGAGTTTTTTGCTAACACTTTTCATTTGCTTTTTTCAAGTTTGCAGCTACAAAGGTGACACAACTGACCTGCACGAAGAAATTGAGATTGTCTGCCTCATTTAGGTTGCGTCCTGTAGCACTCATTTGAATGTTCCTCACATGCTCCTATTCAATGTACAGTGTCAATGCATTTCTTTGGGAAATTCAAATGGAGCTTCAAATGAAAGTTGAAATGAGCACTGCAGACAAACTACATTTAATAAAGTACTCAAATTTCTTGACCTGGTCAAATTTGTGATCATCTTTGATCATCTTCATGGCTGTAAACTTTAAAGCAGCAAATGAGAAAGCATTAGCAAAAAATCTTGAAAGTGCCCTCATGCTAAACTTTGACCTAAATTATCACTTGTTCAAAAAAGCAATGTCCAATTTTCATGAAACTTTTAAAATCAGCTATCTTGAGCTCATTTACATATAATTAGACATCAAAAGCATTGCAAAATACCTGAAAGATTTGAGGGATCAAATCCACTCCCACCACAAAATTAAGAGACATGACACAAGAGGGTGCTGCACACTTTTTTGGGGGGGCCAGAGGCAAACAATTTTTGTCATTTCATGTTGAGATAGGTATAATAGAATACAAGAAAACCCAGCCCTAATGAAAATAACCAAAAAAAGTAATTTTTCCCTCCATATAGCCCACTCCTATTTACATGGGGACATTTTCAATTGCAACCTTAAAAACACATTTTTTTTCTGCTGCCACTCTAACCCTGTTGAGTGGATCACTTTGAATTATTTAAAGGTGCAACAAGAGATTTCACATATCAGGTGTCCCTAAAAAATCGAAGGTACTGATTTTTGCCCTGATGTAAAGCTTTCCATCAAAAATATCCCCATCTGAAAGAATTAAGCTGAGAAATGTTTCTTTGGTACAAAAAATGTGAAATTTCTAATTTCGTATAGGAGCAAATACAAAATTCAGCCTATGTTTTATATTGAAATATAAGAAAATCAAAATTATCTTTTCTTCTCTCTTTTAAGCTATTTCTGTAGCGAAACACAAGGTAAGAAACCCATTGCATGTCAAATCTATATGAAATTACTATTATGACACAATATTTGGGTGCCTCAAAATCTCTCGTTGCACCTTTAATGTTACTGAGATATTTAGTAGTGCTTTTAAACAAGTAAAAAAAACCACAAAATTGATGAAAAGCCTTAAAGGGACTTTGAACCCTGCCAAAACGTCCAGCAAATTAGCTACGTACCCAAAGTATATTTTCGCCTATAAATGGTCAAAATTTGCCCAAATTTCTTGTGTGTGTTTCCCATACATTGAATTAGAAATTCAGAGAAAGTGAGTGTGCTCTGTTTATATATTAGCTATTTTATTAAAACTTTTTCACATGAAGTACCCATTTTTATCCCCATGCATGGCTTAAAAAAGCCATGGGGGAAATTGCGACAGCAGATTCCTTCTGTGTCTGTTTGTGTGTGTTCCATTTCGGTTAGATTGACTGGATAATGCTGTTATTCTTGCATGTTTTGTCAACAACCACTGACCTAAGGCTAATGACCTCTAGTGATGTGAGTTATGTGACCTTTGACCCCAGTCTGCTAACTAATAGTTGCTGTCTGTTTTGGTTAGGTTGACTGGTTTTTGCTCTTACTCTTGCATGCTTTGCCATATTAACTTCACACTTGGTCACAGGAACCACTGACCCAAGACAAATATATGGTGTGCACACATTGACCTCTAATAACATCTATGTGACCTTTGACCCCAGTCTCCTAACTTGGTTCGGTTCTGGGGTTAGGTTGTTGGTTAGGTTAACTAAAGAGGTGAATTTAACTAAAGAGGTGAATTTACCAGATACCAATGTCCAAATTTGATGAAACTTGGTATGTGGGTACTGGGTAGTGGTGCATGCAACTAATACCCATGCACAAAATTGAGCAACTTTTGAAGCCACAGATGCCAGAAGGCAACAGTCATAGTTTTGGCCATAACTTTTTTGTTATTTAACCTACAGACATGATTGAACTATTATTTTTTTTTATAGAAAATTGTCATCTTTCATGTTTATTGCATTTTAAAGAGATATTTTATACTTTAAAAAAAATGGATGATTTTGCCTAGGCTAATATAGGTAGGGAACAAACTAGCTGCAAACGAGACTAGAAAAGCCTACTGCACTGTCAGTGAAAATCAATAGAAATTTCATCTTTTTTAATGTTTTCTTTGTTAAAAAAAACAACACTTTTTTCGATGCGGCAGCAAAAAACGATGCGGGCAGGGACGAGAAACTAATAATTTAGTTTACATAAAGTCTTGGGCTCTTGGCCTCATGTACATCATGTGCATGTGATGATGAGTGTATCGCTGGGAGCGGTACGAGAAGGGTATCATTTTCAGCCAATATATTGAAAGGTATCATTTTCAGCCCCTCTGAGGCTCTGGTATATCTGTAATCATTTTCAGCCCTATATGAAAGTATAAGGATGGGTAGCAAATCTGTTTCATTTTGGTATATTTTTGGGGTAGTGGTTTAAACACCCGGCTGCACATCCCTACCCAAAACAAAAGTGATAACCCCCCCCCCCCCCGGGGAGCGGACATCTGGGAGTTCAGTCACAATCTGAACTCGATGCGCACGCGTGCTGCAAGCATAGTGTCATACGATGTGCAGTAAACATAGACGCAATTTGCACAGTTTGTTTTCACTGTGACTGTGATTTAGGGTTTTCACCGTAGCATGGTAGGTCCCATTTGCTGGTCCGCTTCCGGTGACTAGTCTAGGCCTAGCCCTAGCCTAGTAATGCGATTTTACCCGATTGCATTCTGTCGGTCGCACATCTGGGTATTTGCACCAGTTATTGCACTTACTCCACAAATCTGGACTGAAACTTTGCATTCAAGGAGTATTATGGAGAAATTATAGTTTTTGAAAATTCTTTCAGCTTTGACACGGGCCAAAGCCAAAAATATCGTATGCGACGGGACGGAATTTGTGGTGTGATCAAGCAAAATGAGTCGGAAGTCGCAAATATTGATTTTGAGATATAGCCACACAAAGGAAAAATGTCTTTTGTTTCCTATTGTTTTGGCTACCCTTCAACTGATCATATCTTTGGAAGTAATTGGTCAATTTCAATGGGGATTTCAGCAAAATGTAGCTTTTTAAATGGTGCATACAGCTACATGAAAAAGTAAAAATTGAATCTGACCGACTTCAGATTCATTTTGCTTGATCGCATCACATTTGATGATGCATTTTCTTTTGCACCTCTTTACCAGTTGCATACACATGTGTAGATGGTTGATGTTGCTTAAGTAAACAAGCAACTCACAAACTACATTCAGGCACACATTGAAGAAACTCAAGGTCAAACATGTTGCCATGGTAACATATGAAGAGCTGATATGCAAAAGGGCTTACATCTATTTTTACCGAAATTGAGTTATTAGTATTATGTTATAATGCCAATAAAAATACACATTTTGGTGCTTGTTTCACTTTCATACCTCCTTCCCTTCCTGAGATATCGTAATTTTTCCCTTTCGGAAATCTTCGGGAATTTCCGGAAATTTTGACTAAAAAAGGTTATAAAATTCCAGAAAAATATTTTTGTTTTCCTTTTTTTGATGTTTTATGGAAGCCTTTAATGTTCTTTAACTTTTAAAACCAGAATAAACTGTTTTTAAGTCACTATGTGCAAAAAAATTAATTTTAATTAACAAAAGTTGCTCTTTCGAAAAAACTTAAAAAATGACAGAAAATGGCATTTTGACCAATTTAATTAAATGTTCATAATTTAAAACATAAATGAGATAATTAATTAGTTCTTTTGATTTTAAAAACATTAGTCAAGGTGAATAATGTAGTAACAAAAGATTGAATCAATTTTAATCACAAAGGTGGTTTTTAGAAAAGGGGTCAAATAGTTGTTTTGCAAAAGGGCTTACATCCACTTTTTTAATTAAAGTTAATTAACAATTAAGAAAAAATAAAGATGACATTTGAACGATCTTAACTTTTTTATATTGTCTTAGACTGGTTCTAAAAATAAACTTAATATTCAATCATTATAACACCTTACTGACACCATATCAGTTTTTGCTCTTTTTCTCAAAAGTGCAAAAATGGATGTAAGCCCTTTTGCATATCAGCTCTTCATATATTGAATGGCGCGACGGGACGGATCGATAGATTTCATGGTATTTTGAAAATTGAACATTTGCTTAATTATTATCAAAAGTTATAGGAGTACATGAATTTTTTAAAATCAATATTAAGTTCAACTATCATGCTATTAATATCAATAGAAATTTGGATCTTAACTTTTACTAATTAGCAGATAAGCAACTTTTAATAACGACATGTGTGTGCGACGGGATGGAATGCGACAGGACGGAATCAATTTCCTGCCTCAATTTAATTTGGCAATATCACCTTTTTCATATAAAATTGCATTTTACTCCACTTTGAGTGAAAGCCAAGGCAAATTAAAGCAACATTACCATATGTCAGAAACCATTTGTTAGCTTAAACCATTTTTAAATACATTAATATCCATTTCGTGCATTGTTTACACTAACTACAATATACAACAATATGAAGCAGTTTTACTGGTAAAAGTCACACATGTTTCAATTTCAAACTACAAAAAAACTGACCATACCCCCTAATGTGTATCTACATGTAATTATTTAATAGCTTGTTCTCTTTAACTGCATGCAAAGAGTTAATGTATTTTCAGTTACAATTTCTACATGCACTTTGCTCCAAAGAAAATTGAATGCAGTTCAATGATCATTATTTCACTGATAAAATACAAACCAATCAACATACAATCATTTTGCCCAAAATTGTTCTTGTTCTTTGTCATTTAATGAGTGCAACTAACTCATAGTAGTGAAAGTAGCATGATGAAATTCTGAAAAAGCGAACTAAAAAGGGCCCAAAATGGGCTGAAAATTAATAAGTGCGGATATTTTGAGTAGTCCATTTCCTGAAAATTTACATCCCTGCATTGTTACAACTTCTACATTTAAAATAACAATCTTTGTTACTTGGGAATTTATCAACAAACAAGTTAAAGAACAAGACTAGTTTAGAAAAAGTCAAGAAAATAATAAAGGATGTAGCATTGTGGATATTCACCCACATGTGAACATTTGGGACTTTCTTATCCCCCAAAATCAGTGTGAAATGGGCTATTCCATTTTTAGATAGGGGCTATTATAAAGTGCCCTGAAGGCTGAAGGTAGAAGCAACTTCCCTCAGGGTATATTTCAAGCTGGATACATGTACGTACATGTACGTGAATTAGACAATATACTGAATTTAAAGCATTTTTAAAAATCATTTTCTTATAAATGATAGTACTGGTAATTTTTATTATCAAATTGAAGTTTTTCAAAGCATTTTTAATATTGCTTAGTGCAAACAGAAGGGGCATGAATATGTTTGATACCTAAAAAAACTTCATAAATAGCAGCAAGCGTAATTTTTCTGTATGTTCATTACATTAGGCAAATTTCCATCCCGTCGCACTTGATTCCGTCCCGTCATGAAAAGGACACACTGCTATAGTTTTAAGGAGAAATATTGGAAATGATTTTATTGTTTAACATGACAGTTGCAACAATATTTGATAGTTTGGAAAGTTTCATTCAATTTTAATAATTTTTAGCCCTCAAAAATAAAAAAAAATGCCTCAAAATGCGACGGGACAGAATTTTACCCTTTTATTGTTTTTTTTTCCCTACTTTTAAAAACATTTTTGAGAATTTTTTTTAATGTTTGATTTGTGTGATCAAAGAAATATTAAAATGCCAAAAACAGAAATTTGTTATCTCTTTTTAATATTAAGATCAATTTTTTCAAATTCCGTCCCGTCGCACTAAGACTAGCTTTAGTTGTCTTTATTTCATTAACGTAATAACGATGCATGTAATCGCAAAAAAAATTGTTGGTTTCATAGGCTTTGGTTAGTACCCTTTGTAGCCCAGGCCGTAATTTACTTCAATAGCAGACTTGGATTTATACTAGGTTTGGTGATGACCATTTTTGGCTTTGGCCCACACATGATGGTGGATTAAAATTTTCTTGAGAGGTGATTGAGACAGTAGTATAAGAAGTTGGAATTGATTTGTAAAATGATTAGGCTGCTCTTTAGTTATAATTGAACTTTCCCATTCAACACAGTATCACTTAACACTATAACATTAACAGTAATCTTTCACTCCGGTATTCAGACTCAGAGGGAGGGTAAGGAATAGCCTGTTTCAGACACGAATGCGACCGACAGAATTGTTGTGTTCTAAAGCTTGAGCCTTGAGACTAAGCTTCAATTTGACACCTACCAACTTGGCATGTCCTAGGCTAGGCTAGAAAAAACCTTAAAAGAACATCCTTGCAACTTCAGACTTTCAGTTTCAGCAAGACCCTCAGATCAAATCCTGGACATGCCGAATCATGGCCGAATGTGGAAAATCGCCAAATCGCAAAGCACTGTGGGATTGTTTATTTGCGATATTTCACTTCGGGGCTGACATTACTGCACTACAGGCACGTCACTCGAATCATAGAGGCACTCAGTTTTGCCGGGATTTTTTTTAATGAAAAAGTTTTGATTCTCATGATTGTATGCTGTTGCTAAATGATGTAGGCCTACCCGTTGTTCAATCGTAAGATCCTATAGGCCTACAGTGGCCTATAACTGGGATATGACTCACTGGTGGATTTAAGGAAAAGGGCCCTGTCAGCAGCTTAAAGGTGCAACGAAAGATTTCAAATAACAGGCGTCCCGAAAAATGTGAAAATTCTGATTTTGGCACTGGTGCTAAGCTTTATATCAAAAATATCCCCATCTGAAAGGATTAAGCTGAGAACTGTTTCTTAGGTACAAAAATTGTGAAATTTCTAATTTCGTATAGGAACAAATACGAAATTCAGCCTTTGTTTTCTATTGAAATATAAGCATATACAAATCACCTTTTGTTTTCAATTTAAGTTATTTCTGTAACCAAATAAAAGGTAGGGAATCTATTGAGCATCTAATTTATATGAAATCACTACATATCAAAGACTAGAATTTCACGGTTCTCGGCTTTCGCGATTCGTGACGGGGGTTGTTAGGTTCCGTACGGAACCTTATCAGACGTGACCTGTAGTGTTAGTAAACTTTGGTCACCTACATAGGGCCTCTGTTTAAATACCCCAGGCCCCTTTGCAATTTAAGTCCACTTTATTGACCTCCCCAGAGTCTAAGGTCCTAACTGCCACAATGTCCCTTCTCAACTACACAAGATCCATGTTTCATCTGTCTCAGAGCCCCTTCCCAGCTGCCACCGAGCATCCTTCTCAAGTAACTAAAATTCTCCTCATCTAACACAGGCGCCCTTTCCCAACTAACCCAAATATGGCCAATTTCCAAATACTCATGGGTCTCCGTTCCAGACAACATGATCTTTTCTGAACTAACCCAGATTTCTCTACCCAATTACCTCAGGTCCACTTCCCCAACTATCCCACGTTTCTCCTTCCAAACCACCCCAGGGTTCTCCTTTCCCGAACAACCCCATTTCATGCCTCTACAGCACTCCAACACTGAGTTACTAATACTTCCAGTTGAAGCATAATTTAGTTCTTGATGTCCCTTTTGTGAAATTGTTTGCCTCAGAAGCTTAATTTGAGCCGAATTTGAGTTCTAAAGCCTGCATATTTCCTCCAAATCCATTTCTAAGGCCCTAATTTAAAAGACGAAAATCAGTTCCCAAGTCCCTAAGTTCAAAAGTCGGGCAACACACATCCCTACCCAGAGTGCCCCCCGGTCTCTCGCCCTCTCACTCTCATACTCTCCCTTTTTTCCTCAGCTGAATTTGAGCCAAATTTTAGTTCAAAAGCCTCCAAGTTTCCTCCAATTTTTTTTTCTAATTCTAAGGGCCCTATTAAAAGACAAATCAGTTCCAAAGCTCTTATGTTGGAAGTCGGCCACACAAATCCGTACCCAAAAAAGTTGAGTGCCCTGCTCACCTCCTCACTCTCATACTCTCACTTTCTCTGATTCTTTACAGCCCACATTTCCAATCTACATGTACATAGTCTTCCAAATACCTAAAAAAACTATATTGACAACATGTCATGTTTAAGATATCATATATTGGACTGATTTTTTCTCATTTACAACATATTTTGGATTATAACTAACTCTATCCACAGCATAAGCAAAATTATTTAAATTTTATATATTAGTTAGCAAGAAATAAACATTGTCAATTATGACAAATAGTATAGGCCCATAGCAGGGAAGCCCCATGGAGCAGAGCACTTAAGTGGCCAAGGACAATAACATGATTATAATGCATATCCCACAACACAATATGGGACCTTGATGATCACTTCTGTTATTCTGCTATATACCTTGTGTATACGGGATAATTTGACACGATATATTATGGGATATTGGATTCATGACTTGATTGTTCTGCAAAGCATTAAGACGCCACAGATTGGTAAGCTTTATGAGATTAGAATATTTAATCTATTTCACCTTATCCCATTACACAATAGATGAGACCTCAGTCTGGAGAAGACTTCAACACATAACATATCCAATTTATAGCTCCAAACACCGCTCCCTCTATCCAAAACCGTTGACAGAAGTCCAAATTTTTCTCACAATGCAAAAGGCAGTACCTAACCCCAATACGTGCACACTTACTGTCTTCTGTCGGCACATTTTTGGATTTTCAAAAGTAGACCAATTCCAATATACAGACTAACGTCTGATAAAAATATGGATGACTTGAAATCTCTCGTTGCACCTTTAAGGTGGGGCCCTTTAACGACCGCTAGGCAAAGCAATGTCGCACTTTATTATGTAACTAG
>JAMKCH010004834.1:0-35271 GCA_023653785.1 Ophioderma brevispina | reverse complement strand
GGTGCTAACCTGTGTTTGTAAACATTGGTGTCAACTCATCTATAGGTGTTAGGTCCGAAAGGTCCTAAGTAGTTAAAAATTCAATACAAAAGGTCCTAAGTAGTTAAAATTTCAATACAAAAGGTCCTAAGTAGTTAAAATTTCAATAAAAACAGAATTGTTGTAAGATTCAAGCATCCAAACTGCACTGAGGTGTTCCACAGATAATTGAAGATAGATAAACTCTGATATGTCATGGTTTAACTGGCACATGGTAGACAGCATCATACTTGTATATCTTGGCGGTACACTAAAGTGAGATTCGGGCCAAAAGTACTTGTCCAGGACATGAAATTCCTTTCCCTATTTATTCCGTAAAGATTTATATTGAATTAAAATCCCAGCATTGCCAACAACCCCCCTAGTAGTTAAGAATGCTTTATAATATCTTTTTGTCGCAGGTTCGAACCCAATTCTGCTCAATTTTGAGAAATTAATTTGTTTCAAATTTTGTTAAAGTGAAATTAGACGCTATATAGTAGAGTTATAAATCAGAATCCCATTCTAGAAGTTTGGGGAAGAAAGTTTGAAGATCTTTTTCTATAGTTTGAAGGGTGCTGAATCAGAATTTTTGGGTCCAACCTCTGGGAAATGTGGGAAACTTTGTAAAATACGGGGGTAAAATTAGTACAGGGGTAAATTTGAAATCAAGTCAAATTGTGTTTAAATGTACACCTAGTTTCATTATAAGGATTACAAAAGTATAGTTTTAGCTGGAACCTACCCTAACAAGTCAAAGAAATAAGTTTTAGAATCAGGTCTAAGAAATAAATTTCGGAAACGAGTTCAGGAGAACAAACCATAGACGTTAAGTCTGCACGTTTACAGGGTTTGGATATAAGTTTCGACTTTGCAATAATCGTCGCCCACATCACATACTGTCTTATCTGACATTTTTTACTTTTTTGAGATATTTTGCATATGTACTTATAATGTTATGGTCTATACATGCACAAAGTTACAATCTTGAAAGTGACCTAATTAGTGAGATATTAATTAAGAATTTTGATCATTAAGCTCAAATCTGCATATCGCGATTTCACATACTGTTTTATGTTTCATTTACACGTAATTTCAATAGGAGTATAATTGACGTTGTTCGTAAAACAAGCTGTTTACGCTTTTCACATACAGATCTATGCCGGACGTATCTGCCTCGTGCGTGAACATTTCGTTTTTCACATAGTGATCTATGTGAACGTATTGAAATATAACGGTGAAATTAGCGTCTTATGTTAAAATACGACTTTTTTGCGTTTCACATACATACTTACGACTTTGTAGCTTTATATTAGGAATATAATTCCACTTGTAAAACTCAGCAAGGTTAAAACTTAAACTTCAGAATGTTTTCTTCATAATGCAAAATTAAAAAGTAAATTGTAAAGTTTAATTCCACAGTACAAAAATGAAATCCCCCGGTAGAATTTCAATGGCGATTTTTTCGAAAACAGCATTTCGTCAGATAAGACGGTATGTAATGTGGGCGATTATGCTTTCAAGGTCAAAGATTGTATATTGTGACTTTAAATGTTAAAGGAGCACTGGTTGTCGCAATGTTTGGGAATGTCAGTGTAATATCTTCCTGAATATCAATGTAGAACCTTTAGAGACTAAACTTAGATCCATAAATGGTAGCAGAATTTTTGTAAAAATCATACATATGAAGAAAAATACCAAAACATTTCACCATTTTTTTTTAAAAAACTTGAATAAATCTTAGGCTGCAGGGGATACCAAGATTCTGTTGATATCAGTGTCTCTATATCTAGGCATCACCCGATCAAGAATATCTGCTGTTTCTATACTTGCCGATGTTAAAGCAATAATAGCACATTTTTTGAAGAGCGCCCCCAATTTTCAAAAATTTGGAGATTTTTACACGTTTGCATTGGTAACTGGCTAGTTAACTATACCTGTGAATGGTTAAGCTCGAAAATGTCTATGTGCACAAACGAAGGAATTTTGTAATTGAATAATTATTATTGACCCTAAAAACATGGGTGCTGGAACGGCCTTCCAATGTGAAATAGCCGGGAAATAGCGACATATACGTGTCTACGCTAATCTATTAGTTGTTTATTGTTCAGGCAAGTCAAGTAGGGTTATTTTCTTGAAGTGGCACTCTTTCATCATAGACGGAAAAAAACGTAGCATTTCCAGCTCTGCCGCTAAGTCCAATCTGGGATCATCCACTCCTAAGTACAAGTCTATTTTTATATAAATACGCATTTTTTAGAATTCTCTGGAAAAAGCAAAAATCAGAGCATGGCTCCATTTCAATGACCATTTATGACTTAAATGAAGAAACAGGAAGATGTTGCATAGCTGCCCTTTGTTATGGACCGTGTAAGTAATGTCTAGATAGACCATTCGTCCTTCATAAGAGCTACATAGAGGCTACATGAAGCAGCCCTTTATAACAATACCCAAATATATAGCTATGAGGGCAATGAGTGCTAAGATTTGAATTATATACTATTCTTTACACCAAACCATACTCTGGAATAGAACACAATTGTCCACATCTTAGTGACAAAGCATGGTCCATGATCGCCTTTATATATCAAGAGCAAGTTAACGCTATATGTGGTAATGGGTTTCTTTTGTTTTTGGCAATTCCATTTAGCGTTCAGGCCCCAAAATGCAAAAAATGAGGTCTTTCCCCCAAAGAACTAGAATGCTACTCACATTTATGCCGATAATTAAAAAAGCGCAAATCTTTGCAAAGTGGCATCGGGGATCTAGGGGTGGGGGGGGGGGGGGTGGGTTCATATTTGACAATTTCAATTACCCATATCCCCATTGAAGCCTGTTATAATTTTACATAAAGCGAATTTTGAGGAATTTATGTCACGTGGATTTTGTTGAAAGCCATTAAGATAAAGTTTAACATTGGCTTTATAATGCGAGACGTTTCAAATTCATCCGTTCTCATGAAACTATAGAGGGCGTCCTTCATTTCCTTATCCGGCGATGTCTTTCACACTAAAGTTATGATAAATGGAATAGCTTTTCATACCTTCACTGAACCCTATCGCTGAGCGATTTACCAAAGTGATATAAACTGCGCTGGGCCAAAGCTTCAGAACACTTTACGAAAACTGGGAAATAGTGCACATCACATAACTCGTTTTCCATATTTTAGATAAAGACTGTAACGGTGTAGAATTATAGTCCGCCAGGAGCCACAGTCCAGGGGCTCATAGACGACAACGGAAATAAAACGTGAAATTAATGTTGCGTGAAGAGTCAATGGAATCGAGTGCCTATTCTTTACCGTTGTAGCCGGACTATGAGTCTGGCGGAATATAATTACTTCTACACCTGTCATTTTTGTTCATTTTATTAAAGGTGCATTGTTCCGAAGTTATGTGTATGATGTATCTTGTTCTCTACTTGATATGAGAGCCTGAGCAAAGAGTTGCTTTCAGAAAACAAAGCGTAGTCATTTTTTTGCATATTGTGATATAAGTTTGAAAATAAAAAACGACCAAGATAGTATGCTGATAAAATATAATCAAGGTTTATCAAAGTTAACAAAGATTTTAAACATCAGGAAATAGTAATGTTTTCAGGGACCGTTTAAAGACACTGGTGAAGGTGCCTCTCTAATATTAACAGGAAGCTTGTTCCACAGCCTAGGACCAATTCCAAAATATCTGTCACCAATCTATATCGCTATACTAGGGAATAACAACCGTGTAACAATCAGAAGAAACCGTAGCCTTCGTCTTGTAACCTCAGAATTACCATCCAACACATTATACAATTTCAGACCATCAGTGAGGTATGGAATGGAGCCTGTCCGTGAAGAGACTTATACACATAAAGAAGGAATTTTGTATCTGATACGTTTCTTGACATACAACCGATGAAGTTGGCTCACGCCACATGCGAACACCAAGCGCGCACCTTTATTTTGCAAGCGGTGGGGCCTTTTGAGATCTATTTCCTTGGCGCCATATAATAATGAGATGGCATAGTCCCTGTGGGACAAGACCAAAATCGTACAGCATGGTGATAAAAGGTCATCAATAGTGATAAACCGACGAATACGCCATAAATTACTAATGTGGACATATTCATGGTGGAATCATATAAGCCCAAGGTTACATACAGAGGTATCACACAGATCTAACTGTATAGGGGGCAGATTTTTCATAACACAGGGCGTGCAAATTCAATAAATTCTGTCTTTTCTTGATTCATCTGCAGCATGTTATTTGTCATCCAGATAATTTATGTCAGATATACAGCTTGAAAGTTTTTGAAGAGTAGTCTCACATTCACCTGAAATCTTTGGATTAAAATCGCAGAAAAACTGCGTATTATCAGCATACGAGTGAAAGTTAACATCATGATTCCTAATAATGTCACCGACTGGATGAGTATGTATTATGAAACCTTGCGGGCCTACAATGGAACCCTGAGGAACAGAGTAATTGAAAATATGCTGATATGATCTAAAAAAAGGCAAGAGTAGTGTCTGTGATACCAAAACAGGTTTCAAACCTTTTAATCAAAATATCATGGTCAATGGTATCGAAGGCAGCACTTAAATCAAGCAATACAAGCAAGAGAGTCTTATTAGCATCCAAGGCTTGAAGGATGTAATTTCTAACCTGGAGAAGGGCTGTCTCGGTGGAATGGTGAAATTTATATGCAAGTTGCAATGGCTCACCAAGATCATGGTCGCCAACATGCTGTATTACCTGCCGTAATGCTGCCTTCTCAATCAATTTGGCAATGAATTTGATATTGGCAACTGGCCTATAACTCTTTCCATGATCCAAAGATATCTTCTTAAGTACAGGGATAATTATAGAATGCTTCAAAGAGTGAGGAAATATGCCTGTCAAAAGTGAACTGTTTACTACTATCCTCTAGTGATGATAGGTAATATTTCAAGTTCTGTTTAATGAGCCAGGAAGGAAGTGTGTCCATAATGCAAGCCTTGTTGGACATTTGGCCACTTATTTCAGTAACTTCAGAGTCTAGATTGCTTAAAACCTGGCATATAGCAATTGATAAATCCTATATCCGCCTGGAGAGATTGACAGTCATTATCCCTAATCTTTTCAACCTTATCAACAAAGAAAGTCAGAAAATCATTGGCAAAATCATGCAGCGTCAGAGTTAGCGCTAGCCATGCAGCGTCAGAGTTAGCACTAGGCAAAGCCCTTGAAGCTGAATTCAAGACTTTTTAGTGTAATGAACATGTCCTTCATACTACAACAAAGAAATCTGTCAGTAACAAAGTCCCGTATTAAACATCTGCAAATTTGACCCCTGTTTATTACCCCTTCTCCATTTTCAATATGCGCAAGGATGACCAAATGGCATCATCAACATCAACATCAGCAGGTCAATATTGCTTAGAAACTATAATTTCGTGCAGAATCTTGTGCAAGGTTATATACAAGGTCATATGGACAAACAGCCGGAATAGACAGAGCTTACTGGATTTAGGGCTTACTGTATTTTGCGAAACGAAACGAAACAAAACAGAACTCCCATTGGATTACACGCTTTATTCCGTTATGCACATTATGCATGCATGACGATAAAGCGTGTAATCCAATGGGAGTTCTGTTTCGTTTCGTTTCGCAAAATACAGTAAGCCGGTTTAATCATCATATTTATGAGTGGCCAAGTAGTCCTAAAATGTGTAAGATTCTACGTGTAACTTTACACGTCTTAAAATGTAGCGAGACACTTAAATCGGCGAATCATGTCATGATAAAGCTTGAATAATCACATTCAGCCAATCATCTTACACGTAAAGCATGCCCGACCAATGAAATATAAGGTGATATTTCTTACACGTGTAAGATGTGTCTTTTAGTGATGGACGGTATACCAATTTGACAGTGGGATGTAGGACGAGCTCCTGATTAATTTGCAGACTTGACCAGTGTATTGGCAATAATGTTAATCTTAAAAAGAAATCTAAAAATATTATTTTAACCATGGTCAAGGTTATTTTTTCTTAATTAATTTAGAGGAGGCCAACAAAATTTAGGATTGGGTTTTATTCCGTTTTATTTAAAATTACGATATAGGCCTAGATTATATATTTACAGCCTCGATTTAGGTGGTACTATGTCGTTTTTCAATCGACGAAGATTAACCATTTTAGCTTTTCTTTTCAAGATTCATCTCGCTGCCCAATCGTGTCTCGATGGATGACGAGCCTTTGTAGCCGTAAGAAATACCTCGTAGCGCGCAACACTAAAGACGTGTAAGATGAACTTTTACACGCGTAAGATACATGTTACTCGCGAAAGGTTGCATGAACAACCTTACACGTTTTTTGAACCACTTGGCCATATGCTTACACGCATAGGACGAATCTTAGACGTGTAAGATAGCATCTTAAACGTGTAAGGTTACACGTAGAACCTTACACGTTTTTGGACCACTTGGCCATTCATACCTCTTGGTCGTTTTTTATATTATTTTCAAAACTTTAATACTTAAATCACAAATGTTAGAAATGGACTTATAAAATCGCTAGCTAACATAAGCGCAGATTACGAGGATAGCTTTAGCACACTTTCTACTTTAATTCATCATCTGATCTAGTCGGCCATTTTTGTTGTTGTGCTTCTACCTCCGGGGCGAAGGTCGTCTCCCTGTTGCCGGTTCAGTGTTAACAGTGACCTAGAAACATGTTTGAAATGTACTGTATGTATATTTTAAAAGTGTAGGACATTACAGGACTAATAGGCACTTCTTCTATCGTTCTATCCAGAACATGACACATCCTATCAGGTGACTCTTCTGCGCCTAAGGCAAACCTTAAACCAGTGTGTCATGATGCTCTTACTTCCTGCAAGTTTCGCAGGAGGTTCTAGTTGATAAATGGCTTCTTTTCCGGGTTTTGTCCTACGCAAATGTTTGCTGTAGAGGCTTGCAACTTGCCATTATAATGGTACTGTACGCTTTTTTAAAGAGTGTCCTTCAATTTACCTCTCCTCAAAGCAATAATCAGCCAATCAGGAGGTCACGCCAACATGGTTTATTTTCTTGTACACGGGAAAACAATAAAATCGCTGTGACCTCAATAGCTGGTAGAAAACGCTCTTGAAAGTGTCCTGATTTGAAGTCTAAAATATCTGAATTCATTAGAAAACAATGTATTATTGTTGCTAAATATCTAAGGTGGTGTAATATGATTTGAATGGGTGATCTTGGGTTAATAACAAAGAATTAAAAGCGATGAATTCAAGTTTTGAAAAAGCGTGGTCTTTGAAGCTATAGAAATCCCAACAAATTTTAAAGCATTCCAAATTGAATTGTGTGCTAAAAAGTCTGTGTTCGTATTTACCTCGGACCTCGGAAAATGTAAAACCTTACATTTACTGGCACCACAGAATTCGATTCTCATATGCTATAACATGGGCCTGATTTTGATCGATTTGAACTGCAGACGTGTACAGGAAATGTGCACAATGAATGGCAAGGTTATTTGCGTATTGTATTTGTGCAAGCTCATGCAAAATGACCTATCCAACAATTTTCGCTGTGAATAATAGTACTTGGATGACCTACCGACTAATGAAGTCACGCATACTAGATACAAGATACCATCGTGCTTAGATTATTAGGCACCAACGGTCGTTGAACCACGACCATCTTTTTCAAATAGCTATAACAGAGAATTACAATTGTAATTATTGATTTGTTCCCATCCGTGTACTGGAAGTGACCTTGGGCAAATATCTTTAAATTCCTTTCAATTAGAGCTGTGGACAGCAGTCTAAAATAATTGATTTCAGTCAATATTAGTAATTAGTAAATGCCATCTGTATATTGCCATAATAGTCAAGCGTATTATAGTCACTATGATGCAACGAACTAATTATCTGGTTCAAAGTCCGGTGAAGCGTGGAAAGTAAGCCTACATGAGCCGAAGGAAATGGACTTTAATTGGAATGGTCCATTTTTTTCAATTACAATTATTATACATTTGATAATATCTGAGCAAATTATAATAACACTTTTTATTATCGAAAAGTTACAAAATGTAAGCAATCATTCATATTTCCTCTCTGCGTTTTCATTATCAAAACAGTCCTACTTAAATAATCAATAGATATATTTTGAATGCAAGAATGTAGTGCGTCAAGTCTTTAACTTTAAATGTGGGACTTTGAACTGTTTTTAAATTTCATATCACCCTTTAGAATAAACATGCGCTGATGAATGCAAATATTTAAATAGATAGACGCTGAAGATAGCAGGATTACTATCAAAGAAATTGTAAAACGTTATTCACAGTTGTAGTAAAAACATCAATTTGAAGACGTTCGTCATGCAAGTAGGTAAGAACACGTAGTTTTAGTTTACAAGAATAATTAAATATTTTGTTAACTACATTGAGATGTGGGCTCTCAATGTATTCCCTTATTATGTTTATAGTTTGTGATAAAACAAATATATTTTGAATCTGTTAGGATATAAACTAAAATGATGTTGTTACACCTTCTTCTTATCGTATTCAAAAACACAGTAGTTCTCGAATATGATCCAGCCAGAGATGGGTGCAACGTCTGGCTGTGCATTGTTGCTCCAATAGTGGGCAGACCAAGAGATGTTCCATTGTCTGTGGTGCTGTTCCACAACCACAGGTAGTGTCCTGATTTGCTTCCAGGTAGCCCCACTTCTGCAAGGAAACCTTGTTAAACCTGTGAAGTAAGGAGCTGGCATTCTTTCAAGGAAATAACTGTTATCCAACGTTATTCTCCGGCCTGGATATGTGTTCGTAGTGAGGCTGTGGTTCTATCGTGATGAGGCAGTTGTAATGTGCATATTGCGAAATGCGACTCATATCTACTTACAAACCCTATTATGAATAATATGAATTACATGAATCATGAATGACGTGTCCATCTTTTCATCGTTCTTGATTTTGAATTTCGGTTGACGGATTCAATTCGTCAAAATAGAAGTGTTGGTGATAGTCAAAGAGCACCATTTCTAACCTCATTACAAACTCATTGGACTCATAGTTTGTGGAAAAAGCACTTAAAATATGAGCAATTTACAAAGGAGCAATGTTGACGAAAGATCCCTTTGTTGTTTTCTTTAACACAAAATATACTTAGAAGCACGCTGTGCCACCGATAAATCCTAATTTCAAAAGTAGGCGCTCGTACGTCAAGTTCACAAATGAGTGCCCTTCAATGTGTTCTACGTGTCAAGTAAGAAGTGGCTTCAAAACTGAACTGCCGAGTTACCGACAGGTGATGGCGGTTTAAACCTGTTTCCCCATGAGGTAACTGTGTATTCTCTAGGTAACCACCCGCGTTACACAACACCTGAGACCTGGCAGGCCATTTACTCCAACTTGAAGATGATAACTATTGATACACATGTGGATTATTGTAATCCATTGAAATACCATGTAAACTACACAATGAGCTGGCATACTACCCTGGTATGTCAGCTCATTGTGTTGTGCACTGGGTATTTCAATGGTTTTAACAATGTAGGCCTACATGTGCATCAATAGCAGGCTATCTTCAAGTTGGAGTAATTGTCTGTTAGATCTCAGGTTTTGTATAACGCGGGTGGTTACCTGAGAAGAACACACAGTTACCCCTGCGCCTGTTTCATTGTTTAGAAACCAGTTGCAGTTGCAGTGAGTCTCGGAACTTTCATAGACGGTCCAGCGAGCTAGATAAACGCAGAGCGCTGACTGTTGGCAGATTTATTGCCAATTGTTTAAAAACCTACACCTCATGATCTGAAATAAAGGCAAATAGAAAACATATTTTTTAGAAAAATGTACTTCATACATTTCCTCATACAGTAAATCGTGGTTATGTAAAAAAATAATAATAATAAATCTAACAACAACGTTAAGGCGAAAATGCATTCATACGATTTTAATGAATTGTACTACAGGATGTCTATAACAAAAGCTTGTTAGAGACAGCCCGTAATAACAAATTCTCAATAGTTGCATACATTTGCATAAGTTAACATTCATATCATTTGTTATCCAAAACGAAATTAACTGCAATACAAAGGGATACGTTAGGGGGAAGCAACATTTCGCCTAAGAGCGTTCTGAGTGAATAACAAAAAACGTAGGGAATAGGATAGTAAATAGTATAGGATAGTATTAATGTTGCAGATCTTGTTTATGTTTCTCGGTACAGAGATTTTTTGTAGCAGTTTTGTCATGGCCATGGAGGTTTGTTTGGACTATTTTAATGTTGTCGATATAACAAGTGATATGCGAAGGAGTAGGTAAATGTAAGTCATCATTTAGGCGTAGCCCGGACTAGGGCTCATGGGCTATGCCTTGGGTCTTGGCTAGCCTAAGCATAGTCAAGCGCAAGCTTAGTCACATAGTCAGAGCTAAATGACAAGGATCTACTTAGATGTTATATGAAAATAATGTTTTCATTATTTTTTAATGCAATGGAAAGAATATTTTCATTCGTTGAAAGATGAAATGTTCTTTGAAAAAGCTTACGCCTTGTTGAATGAAACATTTCATCTTTGAACTCATAAACTATTCTCACTACTGCAGTAATAAACATTCATTACTTGTATACACAACAATGATGCACATGGTTCAAAATTATGCACGTTGTACATAATTAGGCATGGCTCTGGACAGAGAAAATCAAATCGTGCAAGTTTTACCAACTTGTCGCTTCAGGGCACAAACGTAATTTTCCCCTGAACCCACTCTAAAGGTACATGGCCAGAAACGTGCATAATTTGTAGTAGTTTTGGAAAGCTTTCCGAAATCTGGACGACTGGAGGTTCGAATATTTCTTGATGATAGGTCTCATAGACCATTTTCAATTTAACTTGTATCCGAAGTCTCTTCCCTACTCTACATAAGATCATATCAGACCATCCTTGCCTGCTGAAAAGGTAGCGCAGATGAACTAAAAGTAAAACACTTTTTCTGAAAGGCTATGACATATACAGGGTGTCCCCAAAAAAGTTGTAATAACAGATAAATTCAAATTTCACAAAACCTGCTAACACAGTTAACTGACATCCATTCACCAGTGTATTTAGAAAATACAACCCTGGTTTTTGGGTATGATATATAATTCCCTGAACACACAATGTCAGCTCACAACTGTATACAGCTTAAAGCGGCACTTGCACATTTTCACAAAATATGAAATTTCCTCAATTTGCTCTCAAATGATAGTCAAGGCCATTAGAAGAACAGAGATACATTTTACAGAAAAAAATAACATACTCAAAAACAGATAGGGACAGTAAGAACAGTTAAAGACATCCAGGGGTTGATCAATAAATTTGTATATTACATGAATATGATAGACTCGTGCTCATTGATATTAAAACCACAAAGGTCACAACCGGTCAAACAGGGTGCATGCCCTGGGACACATGCATACGATGTGCGTTTTCTTGTGTTAAACGCCATTTCCGTCGTCTGCTGAATTAATGTCGCCGGCGACATTAATTATAAAAATCTTTCTGTTTACCCATAAGGATGCTGATTTGGTATTAGTCATTTCAGGTGAGGGCTAATGTATAAAAAAGCTTTACAACCATGCAAAAATATCGATTTTGAAAAATCCTGAGAGCGCACTTTTTTTTTCAAATGTGCCAGTGTCTCTTTAACTGTTATCTGAACTGTGTCCTTGGTAGATCTGGATCTGGATCTGGATCAATTTAACCTCCAGTAAAGCGGATTGCCGCATCACACCAGGACTCCGGTACCGAGAGTGATGAGTGCAAGTAACAGACCCGGGATGATCCCCTACTCTTTTCGACGAGGTCTGCAACTTTTTACGTGCTCAGGATTGACTCCACTGACACACGGGACCAAAGGCTTTACATGACTCTCCAAACCATGAGGCGCCGGGCACCCATTACATATACCTGCACATTCTACGCAATGGGTGGGAGCGAGGAGAAATTCCATAATCACACTTATGCAATTATGCAATTTCCGACCTTATAGGAACTATTTGAGTATCAAACCCGACTCTCACGGGGCTCGAACCAGGGTCGCTCGGTCGATGTTATACCCTATCGACGGTTCAGCGCCTTAGACCGCTCGGTCCTAAAAGCTCATATTGAAATTTGCCCTAATGAAGATTAATACCCATTATGCCAGGGTAATTCAGAAAGTGAGTTTTATTCTGCTTGCACAACTTTTTTGGGGGTGGGACAGATTAGTATGGAAGGGTTGCACTACACACTTACCATGAATTTACCTCTAAAATACGATTTTGGGCACCAATTTTATTTTATTGGAAAAACGGTACTTTTAAATATTTCCTGACTGTCTGAGATTTTACAAAATGCAATAAAGTGATTTAAACATTGTTTTTGTATGGCTTGTACAGAAATTAATCAAACGGGGATTTTATAATAAAATAAAGGATTCGTGAAAATACACAGTTTTCCAGAGTTCAGTATTCTCAGTATTCTGGCTCATGTGTTTCTGTGAAATAAATACATACACACCTGTTGCAAATATGATACGGATATTAATTAAGTTTTTAGTAATGAATGGAGACCAAATATTAACAATTTGCTACAATTGTTGGAATGGTAGCTCATGGGAGGTGAGGAAATCAATTTGTTTGGCACTGGCAATGCTTGTCACCGGGGCCACATCGTTTCCTGCTGTTGGAGGATCTGTTTTATACAGATGAGCTGTTAATAATGCATTACACTTTGGTTCGAATCTTTTGTTGTATACACGTCCTCATCAGCTGAACGAGTTGTTTTCAAATTAGAAAATTTGCTCCGTGTCTACTAAATAAACAACAAAGATTCGTTGGTTTTTGAAAAGAGCCTTTCCAATTTTCAGACGGTAACCTTTGCTAACCAAATTTAAAAAGTGGAATTGCTTCACATTTATAACATATGCCCTGCCGTCGTTTCTGTGATGGTACTGGCGTTATGATTCGATTTCTGAGGCTTTCGCAACATTAACCTTATACAAGGGTTGCAAAAGTGACACCCCTTTCACTGATTACATGTCGTTCCTTACAGAGGGAACCCAACAAACGATCCTACCCTTCCACCTTCCCTTTTCTTATAGCGCTCGTGTTCAGACACTTTGACTTTTAGTTAACTGTCTATTAACATTCTAAACAAAGAGCAAGAATTAAGTTTTCTGAAAATATATGGTAGGCCATGTTTTGTTCACCAAATCAATATTCAGATTTTGTAACACACACGCGGTGCCTGTTTCACGGGTAACGGATTTTGACATTTCTAAATCAATTGTAATATTCAGCTGACCCTTAACAAACCTTTTTAAGATACAGGGAGAAAATGCCTTTCAATGCCCAACGAGTAGCTTAGTATAGTATTATGGTAACGCCACAAAGGGAGACTTGGACCGAAACGAAAATGGACCGTCGAACAAGCAAATTACAGCAGAAAGTAGCAGGCACCTTTTTGTGATTCGCTTACTCTCATGTGGAACGGGGTAAAATATTAAAGCAATAAAGGAATACATAAATCAGGCGGGACTACCAACACACTCATGTTTTTTTTTTCTAATTTTCCTTAGATTTTAAAGGAGTAATAAAATAAGTCTCTCTTTGATTTTCTGTTTAAGTTCAATGAGAAAGAAATTATAATTTCAATGATCTTCGTCGTCATCTTCGCTTCCTTCTTCTTCTATACTTCATCTGTTTCACAGTCTACATGCGAACATTTTACGCTAAATAATATACAATGTGAATGAAGAACCTTGAAAAATATGTATGCGTTTCTAAGACTACTATTGGCCGGTATCCATCCAAACAGAATCTCACTGAGAGCAATTTACTGGGATGAACCGTAAATGCATAAAACGAATCATTAAATACTAATGTCGCTCCACTAATGTCGCTACACTAATGTCGCTGCATAGTGACACACAGACGAGATGGTGTTTAGTATACCGTAACAGTGTAGGGCGGCTATTCCTAAAGTTTAAAAAGGTATACTTGCCCTAGTTTTAGTATAATAGGCAATAACAGTTGAAGGTCATCATGAGGTAAAATTTATAAAATGGTCGATTGTTTCAAACTTGGTGGCGGGTTTGCACCAGTTCGATTAACAAGGTGAGGAATGGTATAAGATTATTGTTTGACAGATTCAATTACGAATTCCAGCGCGCCAACGTTATGCCTAAGACCTCCCATAGACCCTTAGCACGGTCACATTTTGATTCTATATGCAACAAATATCTTTATGGATTGCAACCAAGTATCAGTAGATTTTCAGGCTCCCGTACCACTTTAGGTGACTTCTACAATATTCATTGGTGCTAAACTTTTACAGGCGCAATGCTAATCCTAGCACTAATCTATCCATTCCATATTTTTTAAAAGTTTGTTGGAAATGCGCCTGTGCCACTTAATGATGATCATTGCGGCTTTCTTTCAGTGCCTTTTCTCTTTCTCCTACCCTACAGCGAGCGCTATCTAAATAGTGACAAAAATTACTATGAACTTTGAAATGTGGTATGCCGGCCATTGCCGGAATGTACAACTGAACCCCTAAGATTTCTGATATGCCTCGGTTTTTATGTCGTCTGTAACAGTTGCAGGTACATACTAATCCAAACTCTGTATATTCGTACGTGTCGTGCTTTATGTTTAATTTTCACCGTTTCAAATGCTCGCGATACCTTAACTCCAATTACCACCAAACTTTGTCCCTAGGTGCACCATAGAGAGAATTGCCTGCCATGGTTAGCGGACTAAAGATCACATATCAGGCCAAAGGTCTTAGAAAGCGGTCAACTTGTGGTTGAAGGATTGGTGAATCGCGAACGCCAGGCGACACTAGCCTTGCTAATCAAGGAGTTGCGCTTTATTTTTTATTCTACAGTCCTGCTATGCTACACATTGTGGTATAGCGCCCTCTCACGCGAGTCTCTTGCGTACGCATTTCCGCATTTATTTGTGTGATTTGTATTTATTTATTTTTAGGGATAAACTTTCGTAACTTTTCTGGGAATCATTGGGCAATACATTGGGGGTGGAGTTTAGTTTGTTGTGCTTGGGTACTTTCATAAGCATGCTGATTTTATTATGAAATTTAAATATGTAATTTAGAACTTGATATGTTATGTAAGATTTGATTGTCTATTTTTAACTCAATTCAGCCATATACCCTTGGTTCGCGATTATCTGACTGACGTCACAAACCTTTCTTGCAGGGTGGACCATTGCCTGGGTCACAGATACTCACCTACCCCCGGATAACCATTGGCCGTGGGGACTAAATTGTGTGCCAATTTGTTTTTTAACTTCAAATTTAGTCATTTGTGTTGCTCTGATTCCGCGAAACTGCAGCACACTCTGCACTTCTGTTTGTGGCATCCCATAGTATAATATCAGTAAATTCTTGTGAATTCCTTGCAATATTTTTATTCTTTGGTTGTATACCATAACTTGCTACCATTGTTTGCTTTTCATCCGTGGAAGCCGTGGTGGCAAGCACAAAAAACGTAGATTGCTACGAGAACTTGCATTAAAAAAAGAAAAATCAACTAGTGTCAAATCAGCAGGGTAACACAATAAATAAAAGTAACTTAATCAAGGTACAAATAGTTAACAATCTTAACCAAAAGTGACGTTACGACGCTTTGCTCCCTGGAACGCCAGGTCATCCATGGCAAAAAAACCAATCATGTGCAGTGTGGGTGCTTCGTCATCATCAATCAAGTTTGATATCTTTCCATCACTCACCGAATCTTTGCTGACTGGCGATAGCAGATATGATGTAGCCATTGCCGATATCCATAATACTTTAACCTAATTTATAGCTTCATCATTCTCACCGCCACCATAGACGAGGAGGAGGTACAGCTACTCTCGTTAGGGATGGTCTACATGTAAGGATAAACGATAACCTGCGAGTTTTAACTTCCATGGAATATATGTAATGGCCAATGCATCACCTTCTACCTCTCTTCCAACTTAGTCTAATCTACAAACTCAAGTCTGACAAGAAAATAAATTCACCTCATCATTGTTTCTAGCATGATTCTCCTCTCTTTCTTGCTACTTGACCAGTTTGTATGTGGCCATTTCCTCCTACTGGAGACTTAAAGGTCATGTTGACGTTGCTGAGGACCGTGAGTGGCTCAATCCTTCCCTCAATATTCTAATCTGCATGACTTTGGAAACAACTAGTTGTGGCCCAACCTCACATCGGGAACCGACACTCTGGATCCTACTAATAACTTGGAAGCAAACAATTTTGTGAGCCCTATTTCAACTCATAGTCACTTGCCGTCTGGCCACTACGCTGTCAAGTGCTTCATCAAAATCAACCAAGCTGAAACCTGGCATTAAAACCATGCCAGACTCGGAAAATTAGTAACATCAAAGAGACATCTTCCGCTCTGATTTACGATCTGCACTTTGTTTTGCCTCCAGATGCTGAGGTGTGATTCCTCCTAGTTATGAATAGAATACCAGCTTATCCAAGACGCATTGATGAACATGCTCCACTGTACATCGATCTGTAGTTCAGCGTCCTCATGCACCTTGTACACACAGATGTTCTTCGTGCTGAAAGAAGGAACGGCGTCTGCTGGAGCGCAGAGTTTCAAAGACTGGGCTCACAGTATTCCAAGGCCTACAAAGATCAGTGCTCTAAATATAACTCTCTTTCTTTCCTAAAGCCAGACCGATTATCATAATACACCTAGATTACTACTGTGATCAACGAGACCTTTTCCGTGTGTCAGTAAAGTTGACTTTCTCCAGAGTGGAACAACCGCTAAACCTCCCAGAATGTCCAAAATATCTTGCTGACAGTTTTGGCAGAATTTTTCTCCAAGAAGATCAAGAAGCTGCGTACAGTCTCCATGATTACTACTACTGCCCTCTATGTCGTTTGAAGAACAGAGGTTCCATGCCAAAGCACCGTCAGCAACTGTCCCCCTTACATTTGTCTGAAGAAGAGGTTTCTTGAAATCCATCAATCAAGCATCGATCAGTCTTGCACCTTAGACCCTTTAACCAGCTGGTCTCTTAAAACCATGAACTATGTCTTGATTATCTGTTACCAGTCCTAACAAGGATTGCAACTCTTCCTTGTCTTCAGAGCGTAATTTCCCCAGCTCTCATGCATGCATCTGTCATCCCGTTGCTGAAGAAATCTGGCTTGGAACAACCAACATCCTCTCAAAGTATCGTCCTATATCCATTTCATGGAAAGGTGATTGAAAGAGTACCATGTTTAATCATCATTTTGCAGATTACCTCATCGATAATGATCTCCATGCTCCGATGCACTCGGCATACCGGCAATGTCACAGTAACTGAGACTGCTCTGTTACTGGTGCTGAATGACATCTTGACAAACAACAAGAGGCTGTACTAGTGTCACTGGACTTCAGCGGCGCCGCCTTCGACACATAGACCACAAACCGCCCCCCTCCTAACCGTCTAACTGAACGGTATGGGATGTACTAAAAAAGCACTAAGTTGGTTCTCGTCTTACCTAGATGGCAGAACTCAATCTATATCAGTCAGAGGTGCTTTCGTCGATCCTTGGGGTAGTTGTGGATCCCACAAGCTCGGTTACTGGACCGATTGACTTTCACTTGTTCAGTGCCCCAACTACAGAGATCATCACTGCCCACGGTATGCAATTTGTTGTTTACGCTGTAGAACCACCCCTACCTGACTTTCCACCCTCGGGAAAAATCGTGGAAGCAGCCATAAAAAAGATGAAACAGCATTGCAGACATCATATCCTGGAGTAAATCCAACAAGCTGAATAAATGGCAAGAGACTTCTGGATGGGGGGGGTGTACTTTTTCGCTCTCATTTAGTAGATCAGGCTAGCACCGCCTCAAACGCCACTATGATCATTGGCAATTCTGGTATACATCCGTCACTGAAGCACGGACCTTGGGTCATCTTAGACCATCACTAAGAAGGATCCATCATGTCAACATCTTATGCCAAGCTGCTTGGCTCTCAATAGGGAAAATTGGGGGCAGCTTCGAACATACCTTGATGAAAATCTACCATCAGATTGGGTCCACGCCTTTGTTACATCTAGCCTGGATTCCTGCAAATTCCTTGCTTTATAGCCTTCCAGAAAGAAATTGACATTGTTTCACGAGTGGGGTTGTCAAAGGCTGGGGTGTCTGAGGCCGGCTGCGTGGGTGTGCGTCTGTTAAAATCCGTCGGAGCGAGACCGACGTTGTCGACAGGTGGGGGGGGGGGGCACCAGCTCGCTACCACTGCATTTGGCTTCAATGTAAACAGAGGCGCATTTTTTACAGATTCTAACTTTCTCCACTTATAATGCCATCCACAGCATGTCAACTGCCCATCTCGCTGAGCTCATCCAGCTGTATCACCCCCGAGACCTTGATTCATCTTCTTGCTCCCAGCTGTGTAAATCATCCAACTCATCAACAAAGTCTATGGTTGATAGATCTTGTTGCTTACGAGCAACATTTGTGAATAAACCCCTAACCGTATCCCCGCTGCTCATTCCGCCACTTTTTCATCGCGTCTGAAGACAGATCCTATTTACACAACATTGGGGCTCCTGATATGTATCCTGCTTCTGATGCAGTCGCAAATCACCATGATCACTAATTAGAATCTGTGATTTTTGTTTCCTTTAACTTTTTCTTATTCTCACCAATTCATGCCAATCCGGGTGCCTAAGGGATAGTGTTTTCATCAGGTTCAGGTAGTTTTAGAGGCATCTGAATCATGGAAAGATCGAGACTTAAAACCGATGTCCGCTGTGGGTACCTAACACGATCCTCCCAACATCTGACGATTCAGTCAGCGTTATCCCCATAGTGTTTCTAGTATGGGAGGGAACTGGGTTGTCTTTCTCTTCTATCTGTTGGTGCACAATATATATTTTGAATTCTACTTAAAATTTAAAGTTATTTATTTTTGAAATTTGTATTTTGATGTTTATATCATTGTTGTTTTAAACATTAGAATTTATCTATGTTTGTATTTGTCGTATTAAATTTTTAATATTGCTGCTTCTATGTAAAGCGCCTAGAGGCCTCAGCATTAGGCGCTATATCATGACTGTTATTAAGTTTTTATTATTATTATAGTAAGGCCGCCGTATGGATACATTGCGGTCAACAAAGTTGATACTTACTGTCTGGCGGCATCGTTTTTAATGTTGTAACTGTCTTGGTGGGTTTACAGAAAGGGTTGAAAGATAATAGCAACACGAGTAATCACTTAGTAGGTATAATCCCCGACATGATTACATAATACTTTGATTGAACAACATCCATGCTTGCACCAAACAAAACCTTATTTTGCACAAGACGCCTCGCTTCCGCTCGGCCAAAGTCCTTCGCCTCGACACGCGTCTTTTGCCACAGACTAAGTAAGCAACGCCTGGCTGGTGTTCGAATAACCCGCCTTTTAAAGTGACACTTGCTGTTGCACGGGCTTATTTAGTATCCGCTAAACTAAACGAAACTCACGAAACGAAACATGCGAAACGAGAGGCGACAACGAAGCGAAACAATGTAAATGATGGGCATAGACATGGAAAGGTATTAGACTTGTAATGGATGCAAATGCAGACAGTCCGTTTCGCTAAAAATAAATAGTGATTTTAGCGAAACAACGTCACAAAGAAGCAGGAGCAGGCCTACTAACATTGCAGCGATGAGGAGTTAGCCGGTTTCGGTGAAAATAAATTGTGATTTTTAACGAAACAATGTTGAAAATACTAGCTAGATACATACAACCTTTTGACATCCAGCGTTGCATTCCTTGGCTGTGAAGTGAGCCGGTTTCGGTGAAAATAAATTGTGATTTTTAGCGAAACAATGTTGAAAATACTAGCTAGATACATACAACCTTTGGACATCCAGCGTTGCATTCCTTGTCTGTGAAGTGAGCAGGTTTCGGTGAAAATAAATTGTGATTTTTAGCGAAACAATGTTGAAACATAGGAAGGGATACTTTGCTATGTAAAAACAACCTTTTGGCATCCAGTGTTGCATTCCTTGTCTGTGAAGTGAGCCGGTTTCGGTGAAAATAAATTGTGATTTTTAGCGAAACAATGTTGAAACATAGGAAGGGATACTTTGCTATGTAAAAACAACCTTTTGGCATCCAGTGTTGCATTCCTTGTCTGTGAAGTGAGCCGGTTTCGGTGAAAATAAATTGTGATTTTTAGCGAAACAATGTTGAAACATAGGAAGGGATACTTTGCTATGTAAAAACAACCTTTTGGCATCCAGTGTTGCATTCCTTGGCTGTGAAGTGAGCCGGTTTCGGTGAAAATAAATTGTGATTTTTAACGAAACAATGTTGAAAATACTAGCTAGATACATACAACCTTTGGACATCCAGCGTTGCATTCCTTGTCTGTGAAGTGAGCAGGTTTCGGTGAAAATAAATTGTGATTTTTAGCGAAACAATGTTGAAACATAGGAAGGGATACTTTGCTATGTAAAAACAACCTTTTGGCATCCAGTGTTGCATTCCTTGTCTGTGAAGTGAGCAGGTTTCGGTGAAAATAAATTGTGATTTTTAACGAAACAATGTTGAAACATAGGAAGGGATACTTTGCTATGTAAAAACAACCTTTTGGCATCCAGTGTTGCATTCCTTGGCTGTGAAGTGAGCCGGTTTCGGTGAAAATAAATTGTGATTTTTAACGAAACAATGTTGAAAGATATTCTAGCTATTTTAATACGACTTTTGGCAGTGATTGCATTTCTTTATGGGTGAGTTGGTGTAAAGGGAAACATAGTCCCCTTGGAGCCATGGTCCCCTTTCCATAGACGATAAGCGTGGAACCAATGTTGTGTGTTTCGCTAAAGATAAATTGTGGTTTTAGCGAAACAACGGTGGAGAGTAGGAGTAGGCCTACTAGTAAGAGCGCCACGTCTAGATATTGGGGTGGCCGTTCAACCCAAAATTCCAGAGCTTCTAATAATGTTAATTTTATTCAAATCTATTCTACTTTTTAAATTTTACCGGATTTGCATTTCTGAAAAGTGACGGGCCGGAGTATTTTGGGTTGAAATATGCATTTTTTCATGATTTTTACCATTTTACCAAAAATGTCAAATATTAAAGGCTATAACTGAAAAGTAAATAGAGTACAGCCTTACTATTTGCTGTGAAGAATACTTATTACACATAGATTGAAAAATTTGTGGAGTAAAAAAGAATAAGGGCATAATGGTGTGATTTTGGGGAAAAATGTTAATTTTTGTGATTTTTGCCAATTTTTCCCCAAAAACTGATTTTGCATAGAAAAAAATATCCAGGAGCTTCTAGTGATGATAATTATTATCTAGTATATTCTACTATTTAATTTTACTCGATGGCGTTTCTGAAAAGCAACATGGATTTGTTATGAGTTGAAATACGCATTTTTCATGATTTTTATTTTTTTACCCAAAATGTCAAATATTATTAAAATATCTATAACTTGAAAAGTACATTTGGTAACAAGCTTCATCACTCATATTTGCTGTGAAGAAATTATTGCACATAAATTTGATATTTATGAGTAGAAAATGATAATGCAGCACTTAGTATGGATTTTGGGGAAGAAATGTTAATTTTATGGGATTTGCCAATTTCACCCAAAAACTAATTTTTACATAGAAAAAAATATTCCAAAAGTTCTAGTGAAATAATATATCAGTATATTCTACTTTTGAATTTACTCAGTGGCATTTCTGGAAAAGGAAATGGCCTGCTGTATTTTGAGGTCCTGAAATACACATTTTTCATGATTTTATTTTTTTACCAAAAATGTCAAATATTAAAATCTAGATACACTTAAAAGTACATTTGGTACCAAGCTTCATAATTTGATTGTTGAAAAATACTTATTGCACAAATATTTGAAGTTGTGAGTAGAAACTGATAATTAAGCATATTGTATGATTTTGAGGAGAAATGTTAATTTTTAGTGATTTCTGCCAAAAATTTTACCCCAACAAAACTGATTTTTACATAGATAAATATTCCAGAACTCATATGATGTTGTTTACTATTTTTAGTATTCATCCTTTTTAACTGTTTACGTGGCTGGCATTTCTGAAAAAAGTGACAAGGCCCTGGTATTTTGGGGATTGAAATAGGGTATTTTTTGTGACTTTTTATTTTTTCCAAAAATGCCACAAACTATTAAAAAATAGCCAAGAATTGAAAGAAAACTCGTACACCCTTCATATTTGCTATTAAGGGAGTAATGTTGTTACATAGGATATTTGTGAGTAGTACAAAAATAGTAATGAAGCGTTATTGGTTTGTTGATTTGTGGGGAAATGTTAATTTTTAGTGATTTTTGCCAATTTTTACCCAAAAAAACTGCTTTTAAATGAAAGAATATTCCAGTGTTCTAGTGATGTAATAATATTATTAGTATATTCACGTATTTAAATTTTACTCGCTGACATTTTTGAAAAGTGACTGTGGGTCTGATTATTTTGGCGGTATGTTGTTAAAGTATGTATTTTTTATGAGTTTTATTTTTTTAACAAAAAAATGTTCCAAATATTAAATATATGTTAAGGGTAAATTTAGTACAACCTTATTTGCTGTCAGTAATATTATCACAGATAACTTTGAGATTGTGAGGTAAACAAATTGTTAAGGCAAGCATATTGGTTTATGATTTTTTTGGGGTGGTAATTTTAGATGATTTTGCTAATTTCACCCCCAAATTGAAAAACAATGATAATACATTCAATTCAATAAATCTATCAATGTATTTAAGATGGATGCTGGATTAAAAAGAGAACATGTTTCTATATTTTTGGAATTATGATATTTTAATATGCACAAAAAGCCAAAAAATGCATATTTTTGTATTTTCTCAGTTTTGGTCATTTTTTATTTACTAACAATATTCTACAGGCTACAAAAATCAAGTTCAGATCTCATTTTCAAAATGCATATGAAATATCAATTAAGTGCCGACGTTTTATTGCTTTAACCAGATTAGCACTGGAGTGAATAGGGCCTTGCAAATATGCACTAGCGCTTCTACCGTAAAAAAACGCAGTTGTTCCCAAAACTACTTGGTGGAAGTGTTTGATAAGTGCCAGGCTTCAAGAAGAGAAAAACGATAACGTAATCGGAACAAGCACCTTGGAGAGATCTTTATTTCTGTATCTTATGTCCAAAAAATGAAAAAACGGGAGAGGTTCAAAACTTTAATAATAATTCAAATTAGTTTTCTTGATATGCAAGGATGCCTAAAGATATTGATCTGACCTTGCCTGGTTAAAATTGAGTCCAACAATTTCGAAATTTTAGACGATCACAAGTTTACAGTGTATTGTTTAGTTATTCGTAGTTTAAACCTGTAGTTTATAGGTGCCGTTTTTGGCTTGGTCATTGTCCGTAACACTAATTTTAAGGGGTCTTACTTTAGTCATGGACTGTAGGCTAGGCCTACACATTACTTGGGCTGATAAAACCATCACTACTACAAAAGGAGGATAAATTAATTTCTTATTGATACATTATTTATTATAAAAAGACTTGACGAAGAAGAAATCTTGACCTTCATGTGTAGATTTATCCTTTTTACTAGGCAAGTTCTAAGTTCAAAAGTGTAGCTCAAGTGAACATTGTCACAATTGTTACATTAATTAAATGTAGTTTCTGTTATTTCAGTCCAGTTTGTCTGAAAGAAGACTAGGCCTAATAAAGTCTGAGTCTATATTTTTATTCACGTGGCCTAACTGCAAGTTGCAACCAAATTTTACTTTCATTCGGAATTATTGATTAGTTAGGCCTAGCTATAGCCTAATAGACATGGCCTAGGCTTAGCATTTAACTATTTTTTTCCTTGTTAGTTGGGTAGGCGTATCTAAAAAATATTCGCCAGCTCTGGTCTTAACATATGTTTTTTTAAATATTTTTTGTAGTACCAGTTACATAAAATTCAGGTCTATTTATAGGACTTAGTTATGTGGGATTTGAAACGAGTGTGAACGCCATTGTCAACAAGTCAACACAAAAGTGCCTCCGAACTTGTGTACAAAGTCGCGGGTAACAAAAGCGTTGACGTTTTTACTTGAGTGTTTGCGCCCTATTAAAGGCAGGAAAAGGCCAATTATAAATAACAGGGGATGCTTTGGTCCCTTAAATTATAGGGTGTTGGTAATGTAAAGACCGTTTTTTTTTAAAGGCTAGTTTCACTAGATCAGCCTAGACCAAACCACCACTTGCCATGACTGCAACACATAACCAGTGCAGTACAGCAGTGGCAGTTGCAGTATTAGATCAGAGAGGCTAAGCAGTATGTAGGCATATCGGATAATGGGATCAATATTTTCATTGGAATGTAGATTATGGGTCCACTCCAATTACACACTACTGTGGTGTCATTGCCATACTACTACAGACTAAAGTTTACCAAAATGCTTTGAATGACATACATTCTGAGCTAGGTGGTTTTTGCGCGAAGTTCAACTTGAAGTAGTCACTTCTCCCGGTCTAGCGAGAGTAAAGCCTATTTTATTAGCCTTTTTTCAAGCCACTGCAATCGATACACGTACGTGGTCATGGTAGTCTTAGACTCCGGTAGATAAGCATGTTGTATAAAGTTGTAAGTAGGCCTACGTACATATAAGTATAACTTATGAACGTGCATCGAATTGCTGCACGATTTGACACGACGTGGGATCAGATTTCTTATCGACTATAGGCCTATGTCATGATGTTCTAGCCACTAGAACTCGCCCAGGGGAATGGGTAGGCCTTAAGCATGCCTAGGCGAGGCGATATGACATGCGTCACTCACATGATCATGGCAGTGTGAACTTGTAAGTTTAAATCATGAAAATACAAGTTAAGCCCTTAAGGATTTTGCTATCATAAGTTCTAAACCTAGCTTGTGTGTAACTAGTTCATGAGTTAAAATACCATATACAGTGTCAAGCAAAGCGACAAAAATTTATGTAGCAAGTCCTGACAGTACAGTCATGACAGGTGCTAGTCGAGTCAGTCACAGTCTCACAGACATGCACTCACACATGAACAGTCACAGTGTGAGCAGGGGGACTGGTGCAGGCAAGCCCTGCTATAAGTGTAATACCAGCCCTGACCATCTCATCAGACATTGCTACACAAAAAGGAAACTGGGCATTATCGTGTTCACGACCTAATTTCTCCCGTCAATACATTTCAACGGAATTAAAGCTTATACTTTTGTATTTTTTTTTTTGTGACGTGAATGTTTTGGCGGGCAAAAATGGGTCGTTATAACCCGATATGCCGGAAACTGAAATTATATTTGCAAAATAAATATGACATTCCATAAAAAATCTATTACCATGTTTTGTGATCCTTCTGTATTAAGAATGCCACGTGTCATTCTTCATATACCACGGCTGCGAAACTGAGCAAACATAATCATCGTTGGCCAGTGCATGGTTCGGCACTGTTATCAGGTACACTGATGATTTAAAAGGGGAACTCTGAGAGCAGGTGAAATATTTGCTGGTGCAGTCTTATGTGCTAATGGTTACCCTAAAAACAAATATCAAACATCAACTTTTGAAAGATTACAGTTTTTGGGAATCTTGACACACCACATTTATTGATTCATTTTTGGGGCAATGCAAAAGGTATACATTTTTAAATAAACTGAGCTTAAGGTCAGCTCTTTCAAAATCAAGGAGAAAAATACAATATTTAATTATTTAACATTTCCTCCCCAATTCGAGAGCTTTAAGCAGCCAAACGATTTCACAGAAACAATATAAAAATAAAAGAATCCTCAGAAAATTGCAATTTTCTTTGGGAAAATTAGACTACACACTCTATGCAAAATGTGATTTTATTTTTGCATATTTTTTTACAAATGATCATGTCTGGTTATGTATTACTATCTTAAAAGGAAAGCTTATGTTATGTTCTTTCATATAAAGTCATTTGTATTTTGATTTTTTTCACCAAATTCTGCATATTGATCAATATTGATCATAACTTTTCCCACGTCACTTTTTAGGATTGCCAGCCGGGTCAGAAATACAGAGGAGGACTTTTAATAATCAATTTTACATGGCTGGCAGCTCTGGAATTTTGGGTTGAGCGAAAAGCTTAACTAGAGTACTTGAACCCAAATGGCCTCTCTACTATACTTGGGCATTGCCGTGAGGTTGCCGGATTTCGCTATAAAATAAATGTGATTTCGAACGACACAAGGTTGTGAAAATACTAGCTATGTACATACAAACCCTTTTGGCATCCAGCGTGCATTCGCTAAAGATAAAACTGTGACTTAGCGGAACACGTTAAGATGATAGGGGTAGGCCTACTATCATTGCCTGGATGTGGAGGAGTTAGCCGGTTCTCGCGTTTAAAAATAAATATGATTTTTAAGCCGCGAAACAATGTTGAAAGAAAGATAGTAGGAAGGAATACTAGAACAAGGCCTACAACCTTTTGGCATCCCAGATTTTGCATTGCTAGGTGTGAAGTGAGCCGGTGTCCCCCGTCTATATATCTATATTCATCTATCTATATATATATATAAATAACAGTGTTTTACAGGTGACTATCTTTGGAATTAAAAGTGCTCATCCCTTACAGGAGAGGTAATGAAAAATTTCAAAGTATAGACCTATTGGAAAGGCAAACGTTAGCAGAGTTCACGGAACCCTCACTTACGCTCAATCGGGTTCTCCGATTCATCAGACGGAGGGGTGCACGGCGATGTTTAACAAGGATGCTAGATAATTACACCATTCTATGGTGTCCGCCCACCGATCAGCCGTCTGAGGTCTGAGCGGTTCGTCTATACTTTGAAATTTTGCATACGCCCTCCTGTTCCGTTAAACTTTGAAATTTTGCATTTACGCTTCTCATGGAATGGGATTGAGACTTTTAATTCCAAAGATAGTAACTGTAAAAACCACTGTTATTTAGTACGCCCCCACTACTGTAGTGGGTGAGAACTTTTGACTATTATTGGTACCAGACCAGTGATGGTACAAGGGCTTGCTCGGTGTGACGCCATAGAATGTGTATTTATATACATCCTTGGTTTAGCACGCCTGGCACACCAGCCGTTTGAGGATCGGTAACCCGATGGACGTAAGTGAGGGTCCGTGAAATCTGTAGTAACGGTTGCCTTTCCAAGATATTCTATACTTGAAATTTCATACACTCCTGTAATGGGATTGAGATTTTAATTCAAAAAGATAGGTCACCTTGTAAAACATTGTTAGTTAGTACGCCCCCTACTTGTAGGGTTGAGCACTTTATGGAATACTCATTGTTACAGACCAGTGCTGGTACAAGGGCTCCTTGCTCGGTGTGACACCATAGAATGGATATTTATATTCATCCTTTGGTTAAGACACGGCTGTGCAAAACCATACGTGCTGAGGATTCGTTATCCGGATGATCGTAAGTTGAGGGGTTCCGTGAAACCTGAGGTACGGTTGCTTTCCCAGAGGGGTCTATACTTTGAAATTTTTCATTACCTCTCCGAATGGGATTGAGCACTTGTAATTCCAAAGATTTCACCCGTAAAAACACTGTTATTTATACCGCCCCCACTCCTTGTAGTGGTTGAGCCCTTTCTGACTATTCATTGTACAGACAGTGGCCTGGTACAGGTCTTGCCGGTGTGACCCATAGAATGTGTAATTTATACACATCCTGTGGTTAAGACACGCCTGTGCACACATCCTTCTGAAGGATCGGATACCCGCTAATCGTAATGTGAGGGTCCGTGAAACTCTGAGTAACGGTTGCCTTTCAGATGTCCATACTTTTTGAATTTTTCATTACGCCTCTCCTGTATGGGATTGAGCACTTGTTAATTACCAAAGATACGTTCCCTGTAAAAACACTGTTATTTATTAACGCCCCCACTACTTGTAGTGGGTGAGGACTTTTCTGACTATTCATTGGTACAGACCAGTGCTGGTACAAGGGCTTGCTCGGTGGTGACACCATAGAATGTGTAATTTATATACATCCCTTTGGGTTAGACACGCCTGGGCACCCCATCCGTCTGCGGGATCGGATACCCGAGATCGTAAAGTGAGGTTCCGTGAACCCTTGATTAACGGTTGCTTCCAGAGGTCTATACTTGAAATTTTCATTACGCTCCATCCTGTAATGGGATTGAGCACTTTACTAATTCCAAAAATAGTCACCTGTAAAAACCCGGTTATTTATTACTTACGTAACGACGCGCCCCCACTACTTGTAGTGGTTGAGCACTTTCTGACTATTCATTGTTACGACCCGTGATGGAACAAGTTCTTCTCGGTGTGACCCCAATAGAATTGTTTTATATACATCTTTGGTTAAAGAACACCCTGTGCACACCATCCGTCTGAGGATCGATAGCCGATGATCGTAAGTGAGGGTTCCGTGAATCTCTGAGTAACGTGTGTTTCCCTTTCCAGAGGTCTATATGTGAAAATTTTCACATTACGGACGCTCTCCTGTATGGATGAGCACTTTTTACTCCAAGATAGTCCCCACCTTATGCTGGAAAATATATATATGACCTGTAAAAATGCAATGACTTTTTTTATACCAAACAATCATTTCTAAAGGGCTCCCAGAATGACATACTAAACGTCCAAAAAAATCCAAGTGGGGGAAATATGGTCTCTATTTGCATAAATCCAAAAGGGCCGCCAATTCTATGTTTTTACAGTATTTTTGTTGTGACATCAGCTATTCCAACTTACTGTATGCAGGCCCTTAAAATAATATGTTTACATTAAAGAAGTTATTAGGCTTCATATGTTATATAGAAATACGTAAACTGATTGGTGGAAGCATTACTAATTTGCATAAATTCAAATGCCGCCAATTTTCAGGTTGTTATTATTTTTGCTGTATTTCTTCTCCTAGACAGCTGTGCAGTACATAAATTTACATTTCATAAATGTATTGACTTCACCATGTTATAGATCGGAGAAGCTCGTCCTCTTGTATAAAGGCCCAATGGGTTGGCATTCGTACCTTTATTGGATCAAACTGTGTGAAACAAAATTTTGTGAAATGTGAACACACAACTTTTGATGGACTTTAAATTTATATTCTATTTTTCTATTGTCTACGCATATCTTTGGTAAACTTGTGTAAGTCGTGTGAATTAATTTCATAAAAAATGTGTTATATTCGCTGTATACGTCTTGTCGCTCCTCTTCAGCTTCATCCCGCGAAAAGTACACATGCACATAAAATATTGATAAAAAATGTTATGTTATGGTGAGAATGACATTTAACACGCAAACTTGCTATTTGATAGTGAAAGGCTCACCTTACCTTATACTTCCTACTCAAGAACTCATTGGCGTTTACCTCGCCCACGTAAACCAGTCATCGGGAATCCCGCTGCTCCAGAATGATCATTCTTAGATTCACCAGATCAGGTGACTGTCCTATCTTGGTTATGTGACATCAAGGTCACACTCGGGCCTTTACAAAAAGAGATGGAACTGCAGGAAGCAAAGTGGCCCAAGTTCAAATAAAATCATAGTGAAGATCATCCCAAGTTGCCACACTGGCTTATTCAGTCGTCTAACATCAACGAACATGTTGACTTTGCTCTATGCTCCACCAAGCAGCTAAGCATTCCATTCCAAGAGGCAGAACCCTACACCCCCTGTTGGAACAAGAAATGTGGCCGAGGGGAGATATCCATATCAACTTACCCACTCCAGCTGCAAGGCCTGGACCACCGTCAAAAAGCGGCAATGGGTGTAGGCGTCAGTTAAGCAGGTGTCATGTCCCTGCAAATTGGCATCGTCTCATACTGTCACCAATGGAAAGTGGCAAGACCAACCCCACAGGCAAAAACCCATGCTCGTGCTGTTAAACGAAGAAATTTAAAAAAACTTCTACAAACTTCTCACCGTCGAGTCCCATGTCTTAAACCATTCCCCTATGATGATATACCAAACAATCAAAGTTTGCAAGAATGGGAGCCCTGCAATGACAGAGTCATTACAGAGTTCTGGAAGTAATGGCATTGAAGCTGTGCGATGGCTCCAACTCTCTCTCTATTCTATGGGATCATCAAGCAATTTCCCTCAAGATGGATGACTTCAAGGGTCAGTGTAATCTGAAGCCCAAGAAACCAGCAAGCGAACCAAGAGTGCAGACCCATCTCACACTTATAAGCTGCTGGAGACTGGTACTCAGTAGAATCAATGATAACGGTCAAGGTAAATCTACCCCACACTCAAAATTGGCTTCAAAGAGGTAAAATCAACAAGCAGAATCAATAGGAAGATTTGCCAATGATATGAGACAGCCTTCAGGAAGAAGCAGAAGTTTGGAGCAGTCTTTATAAATCTATCTGCTGCCTATGTACGTCTGACATGAGGTCTCTACCTTGAGCTACTCAAAATCGGTCACTGGAGGTCAAGTCTTTGTCAAGTTCAAATCTGCTCATCCCCGGATCTTTGTCATGTGGACATCCAATGGCAATGCTAGAAAGCCCAAACTCAGGAATGGTGCCCCACAAGGGTATGTCATGGCACCCAGTCTCTTTAAATATATATCTCAGGACATGCCGAATTGCGAATTTCTTTTAGTAGTCCTATGCAAACGATACGTTTGAATATCTGCTGAGTCCTGAGGCCTTGGTGTTTCTAAGGCCTCAAAGACCATATAAATATAAACCCTTCCACCGAGGGCCACTTGAAACTCAGCAAAACCCAAAGACTGTCGGCTTTTTTCCACCTTACAAACCATGCGCAAAATACTGGGGGCATCCTTTGACACTTTACACACATTAACTGTTGCTTTGGCATAATCAACTGCGAATATGCCGCACCAGTGTGGAGTCACAGTGTACATTACACAAGATTGATGTCATTAGGAAGATGCATTGAGACTGTTAGCGTTGCCTTTTGGCGACGCCTTTAGAATACCTTCCAATTCTGCCTGGCATACCTCCTGCAAACATTTGGAGGATCCTTCAAACGATCAAGTTCGCCAAGAAGTGTGACGAACCTGGCAACCTATTCCCCTTCCCAAAACTACTTAAGGATCAGAGACTTCAGGAATCACTTTGCCTACCAAATCCATGACCCATGCTGCGACAGCATCCCCCCCCATGGATCATCGTGGATCAACGCTAGATGGTCTGAGTAAATGGTCAATATTCTACCTTTGAACCTAAGCAGTTTGTTGACAGGCTATCTAACAATCCCAAAGGGTGGGCCCTTAAGAGGATAGTATGGGTCAACCTCAACGAAATCAGAGAACCTCACACAATTAGCCACGTCTTTGATGACTGTGAGGTCTTAAGTCCCCAAGTTCTCAATTGAAAAACCTGGAGTCTTGATGTACTGTGGTATATCGCCGAAGAAAAAGGGGCTTCGGATTGATTGGTTTAAAATCCATCGAAGTATGGCGGATACTACTAGGCCAAATGTAACCTTTTTCACATCAACAACGAATCAACAACAGACAGCAACAAAAACAACAACAGACAACAGGGGACAAAGTGATCTATATGTGTCTTCAGCCTTAAGGCGGTGACACAAAAAGTGGATTATTCTCTTGGCGAGATACTGTTTGGTTTAATTAAAAATGTATTTTTCAATGGAAACTAGGTTATATATATCGGCGATAATGCAGAAATTTGCAATTTTGAATCCAAGGTTTGATCAATATGCAAAAAAACTGTTTTTTTTTTCAACCGATATACCAAGGTGTTAATGAGAATCAAACGTGTCTATGGAGAATCCAAAAATTTTTTTGATAAAAAACGGTATTCTCTTCAAACTAAACATTTTTTTCTAATTTTTTAACATTTGGGTTTGTATGATATGTGCTTTGTACTGATATTGGAGAACAACTTTCTTTGTATTGATGCCCTCTGGTATTTTTATGATTTATTAATATTAAAATATTAAACAAATTCATCACGAAGTATTGGGAATGGGTAGTCGGCGAGTTATGGGGCGGCGAGTTAGGGGCGAGGTTACTGTGGGACCAATGGGCGAGTTACTGTTAGCCCATCTGGCGGGTTACTGTTAGGCCATTGGACGAGTTACTGTTGGACCAATGGGCGAGTTATGATTAGGCCAATGGGCGAGTTACTGTGGGACCAATGGGCGAGTTACTGTTGGACCAATTGGCGAGTTATGATTAGAACAATGTTTTTGTTAATTGATTTATTGTTTCGATTTGCTTTATTCGATTATCATTTTTAGCAAAGGGTAGTGAAAAAGCAAAGTTGTAAAAACTATTTTGAAACTTCAACAGTACTACAGTAACAGTAACTCGCCCCATTGGTCTAACAGTAACTCGCCCCCAATGGGCTAACAGTAACTCGCCCACTGGTATAACAGTAACTCGCCCACTGGTTTAACAGTAACGCGCCCCACTGGTCAACAGTATTAGCCACAAGCCCTGCTGTGGGTTCCTATGTTGCTTATCCTACCCTAGTGATACGCTGCGACTATATCAGCAAGTGACGTGTCAGCTTATAATACCAATTTGGTACAGTCTCACAGTTAACTCGCCCATGGTCTAACAGGAATCGCCCTACTGCGCCAAATAACTCGCGAGACCATCCAATGTATTAAGTTAATTCAATAGAGATTACAAAGATACAATTTTACGACCACACGTATGTGTGCGTGAGGGGGTGTGTAAGATAGAGGTGGGGTTGCTGTAAGCATGATCTAGCCGTGATAGTGAAAATAAATTTAAATGTGTTTTGGTTCTGTAATGCAATAATGAGATGATATAAATGATTCAAAGTTTGCCATCTTGCTCCAAATTGTAGACTTGGCAGCATTTGGGATGTATGCACAAAGAGGTATAATTCTCCCAAGCAGTATGGTGTCTGTATAAGACAAATAACATATAATAAGTCATAAATGTAATAAATTTAGGAATTTGAGGTGGCAAAAATAATATTTAGAGAAGCAATATAAACAATCAGCTAATAATCGTAGAATTGGCGGCCATTTTGGATTTATGCAAATTAGGTACACTTCTGTCAAGAATGGAATGGTGTCTGTATAGACAACAATATAAGTATCCATAAATATACCAAATTTAGGCATTATAGTGCCAAAATCTTATTTAGGATAAGTAACATCACAAATCACTTGTAAAAAAACTCCTTGGATTGGCGGCCATTTTGGATTTATTGCAATTAGGTACATCTACACTTCTGTCAAGAATGAATGGTGTCTGTATACGACATACAATATAATGGGGGGTTTTAAAAAAAAACTTTTCATAAATATACCAATTTAGGCATTATAAGGTGCCCAAAATATTATTTTAGATAAGTAACATAAAACAAATCCTTGTAAAAAAACTTTTGGCTGGGCGGGCCATTTTGGATTTATGCAAATTAGTCCTAGTTCCCCCACTTGGATTTTTCTGGACTTTGAATATGCATTCTGGGGAACCTTATAAAATGCATTGTGGTGGAAAGAAATTCGTATTGCAATTTTTCCAGCTTCACCTAGCAATTGAGCTATTTTTCTCAGCCTACCTGTAAAAACACTGTCTATTTATTACGGCCCCCACTACTTTTAGTGGGTTGAGCATTTCTAACTTTCTCTGACTATTCATTGGTACAGACCAGTGCTGGTACAAGGGCCTTGCTCGTTTTACCACCATAGAATGTCGTTATTTATCATCCATCCTTTGGTTAAGAACGCCATGTGAAACACCACCATCCCTCTGAGGATCGGATACCCGATGATCGTAAGTGATGGTTCGTGCAACTCTGATAACCCGGGTTTGCCTTTCCATAGGTCTATAATTTGAAATTTTTCATTACGCTCTCCTCTCCTGTAATGGGATTGAGCACTTTTTAATATTTCCAAAGATGCGCTCACCTGTACAAACAACTGTTTATTTATTCCGGCCCCCACTACTTGTAGTGGTTGAGCACTTTCTGACTTTCAGTTTTACAGACCAGTTGCTGGTACAAGGGCGTGCTCGGTGTGACACCATAGAATGTGTATTTATATACATCCTTTGGTTAAGACTCACCACGCCTGTGCCTACACCAGCCGTCGAGGATCGATACCCGATGATCGTAAGGGAGGGTTTTCCGTGAAACTCTGAGTAACGGTTGCCTTTCCAGAGGTCTATACTTTGAAATTTTTCATTACGCTCTCCTGTAAGGCTTGAGCACTTTTAATTCAAGATAGTCACCTGTAAAAAAACACTGTTATTTTCTTACTACGCCCCCCTACTTTGAGTGGTTGAGTCACTTTCTGACTCATTCATTGGTTTACAGACCAGTTGCTGGTAAACAAGGGCTTTGGCCTCGGTTGACACCATAGAATGTGTATTTATATACACTCCTTTGGTTAAGACCGCCTGTGTCTAACAACACCTCCGTCTGAGGATCGTAATACCTCATGATCGTAAGTGAGGGTTCCATGAAACTCCTGAGTAACGGTTGCCTTTCCCAATAGAGGTCTATACTTTGAAATTGTTTTTTATATATAGATATATATATATATATGTCCCCCCCCGTAATATATAGTCCTCCGTTACTACTGTCCGGGTTACACACAAAACTATGACGCGACTCTACACGCAACATTAGTTCCACAGTTTAGTTCCGTTATTTCCTATGGAAAGCGGACCTTGACTCCAGAGGGAATATGATTACTTTTACCCGGTTTCGGTGAAATAAACATTGTTGATTTTTTATTAATAACGAACAATGCTGAAAGTGAAAGGGTACTAGCTATCTAATACAACCTTTTGGCATCTAGTGTTGTATTCCTTTATGGATGAGCCGGTTTCGCTAAAGATAAATTTTGATTATTTAGCGAAACAAACGTTACTCGATAAGGGTAGGCCAACTGCATTGCCGATGTGGTAGGAAATAGTGCCCGTTACTATGGTCAACCTTCACGGTTTTAGCATAGGCACTCAACTCTTGGTTTTCCACGCTTTATCTTCCGTTTTATCGTCTATGGAAGGGGGACGTGGTGCCAGGGAGACTATGATTCCTTTTACACCTGGGTGAGGAGTTTTGCCGGTTTCGGTGAAAATACATTGTGATTTTTAATGAAATAATGTTGAAAGATATTCCTAAAGCTAGTAAATAATAAAGACAATGGAGGATTATATTTCCTGCTACACTAGTACACTGGTTCAATATCTTAGTGTTATTAGCAGTTCAAACTACACTTAAATTTTGCAAATTCAAGCCTGAAGTTCCATGAATTCAATCTTATTATTCAAGAGCAAGCATCAGCCTGTTGACATTTTTCAGCACTTTCTT
>JAMKCH010004833.1:0-80034 GCA_023653785.1 Ophioderma brevispina | reverse complement strand
CATAAGTGTTGAAAAAAAAATATGTGCGCTTGACCGGCTCGAACCAGCAAAATATCCTTATTACTAGCACAGCACTGTGACCAATTAAGCAACAAGCCCCCAGGGTCGGTAGAGGAGCGGTTAGCGGTAAATCAGCTATTGTTGTTTCGGACCAAACAATAACACCTACATGGGTTTTTTTATCAACACTTGCTAGCACTGGTCGTCTCCGGGAAAGATTGATAAAATATTCATCACTTGGTATACTGGGAACTAAGTAGTTAAAAATTCAAAAACAAATATAAACCGTGGTGTAAATATACCGTTCTGCTGCTATCGCTAGGAAAGTGACGGACACCTTTCGGACATCACACCACAGATGATAGCAGTGCTCCTCTACATGGAGAACTAGATGAACATTTTAAATCGAAACAAAGATGCAAAGGATACAATAAATTTATATAAAGACAGACGAACATGCTGAATACTTGTTATTCACTACTACCCCACATTACTAAGGCGAAAGAGGTCAACCTAGCTTTGAATTCCGGTATGCGTATTACCTAAATAGAAAAGCAATGTCGGACCCAATGAGACTACAGATACAACTGAAATCAAAGCAACGGAGTAGAGAAGAGAAGTAGAAGTAGAGTCATACACACTACTGCTTATCGATTGATCATGGGTGGTTTGAATAAAAACCTAAGTAGCTTATAATTATCAAGAATTTGGGTTTAGGTACGATACCAGGAAGTAATAGAGACCAGGTAATCATTCCGCCATACGCGGATTTTGAAAATTTAAAGTAAAATATAATTAAATGCGGAATGCATGTCATTTCTTGTTGATACATTTTTCTATTTAACTTTAATTTCAATGTTATTTGAGGCAAAATAACGGTTCACACAAATTAATTGTGCAGTAATGCAATTTTGGGAAAGCTTTCCAAAAACCAGTTGGAGGATTGAACAAAAGTTGTAAAGCTGACTTTTCATGATTAAAAAAATGTAAATTATGTATTAAAACTTTCAGATAATATGTTCAAGCGGATATGTATAAAACGCCATTTGTTGTAATTTGGGCCATTCAGTAAGTAAATCGATAGGAGAACAAGATACATATGAGTTTGGCGGTAACTGTACGCAAATTCCTAAGTTCCCTACTGTGTCAGTTCTTTAATATATTTGGAGTACAGAAATCGGACATTGGAGTATTTAGGTTCGCCACATTTTGTGGACATCCAGGCGGTTGTTTTACAGCTCGATACATCGATTTCCAACTGCCCTGTTCTTGTGGTGGTTGCCATCGAAGATCTCCAACAGGCGGGGCTGCATATGGAATGCCGAGAAATTCTCTCACTTCCACCCCTTTGCGGCGATAAATACCTTGTACAGAACCATACTGCGTTTTAACTATTGGACCTTTCCTTATGTTTAACTTTGTTCTATTCTGATGATGAAAAGCCGAACCGGGAGCCGAACAGAAATTAAAAAATAGCAGTAACCCCAAAAGGGCTGCCCATTGCTGAAGGAGCGTCATGTTTAAGAATGATAGTCTCCAAACCTGTTACCTACGGACGTGAACCGGGGGAGCACTCATATATGAACTTGACATACGAGTGCCTGCCGAATTTCGGACATGGGGCTGTATATCGGTGGCTGGGTCCGCGTCAAAATAAGGAGCCATTCTTTGAAAGAGATAGAGAGCATAGAAAATTGGGTTATTCGCTGACAACGATATTAAAGTATGGTGTATGAGAGCTAACCAAGCCATGGGGGTGAGGGGTGGTGGTGGCACTAAGTGGGTATCATAAAACACGAGTTCCCCCGGGTGTGTAACATGAATACGGGAAATGAATCTGGTTTACGGTTACATTACCAGGTCACTAATATAACTTAATTGTCATTCATTCATGCATGTTAAAAAGCTGATTGCTGACTGTTGGTTGCTGCCTTAAAGGGTCACCAGTTATTCAATTAATGTTGCTATGATTTTGGTCCAAATATTAAAAAGCCATTATTAAAGGGGCGTGTTCCGATCGTCTTTGGGACCCCCCTGATTTACCCGGAAGTAGTATCGATTTTGATATCAGATCAAAGGCCGTATTTTTCTCATTGTCGTCCTGAAATTTGAGCCCTCGAATCCATTTCATTCCCAAGATATAAACAAAAAACCGCCGTTTTAGTGGTTAACCACTTTATTAGCACAGTATTGAATAGGGCTTTGCAACATGCATTATTGCGTCTACCATCAAAACCGCAAGTTTGTTTCCCACGGTACTTGATGGGGTGTATGTGCAAGTGCCAGGCTCTCATATCAAGTAGAGAACACAATACACATAAATCGGAACAACCACCTTTAAGTTAGGGTCAGGGTTGGGGTTATCTCTAACGATAAACTCTAACCCTAAGCCCTTTTATACCCTAACCATTAAGTAAAAAAACACGAAAAAAGTCTGTAAGCTGGCTGATGGCTGATTGCAGTCAGCTTTTTAAACTTGATTCTCTTAAAGGGGGATGGCCCGATTTAAGAATATGAAGTTTTCATCTTGATAGATTGGTCTTCACTCCAAAACCCCATCTGTAAAGTTTTGCGCCGATATTTCACCCCGTTTTGATGTGAGAGCTAAAAACGTGATTTTGTAAGCCCCATAGAGTACTGTGTAAAATTAATATTGGTCGACCAAAATGGGTCACATTTTTACTCATAACTTCGAAACCAAACATCCTTTGGCTCTAAGATTTCACAGGGTAAATGAGAAAAATAGTGGCTTTCCTCTGATACCAAAATGTTGACCACTTCCTGTAAAATCTGGGGCTTCTGGGGACGAGGCTATTAGCGATCGGGCCATGGACCTTTAAACCACAAATATTATGCAAACTATTGTGCAAAGTTCGCGCCACCTTTTTCGTAGGAGACGGTGTTTTATGTTCTTGATTTTCTTTGTTGGTTGATTACAATAGAAATAATGAAAATCTATAAATATACCGTATACAATGATTGAACTTACAAAGTCGACCTACAACAGATATAAATGAACCAGTTTCTCAATGAAGATGAATGCAAAAAGGTGGGAAAAGGATCATGTTACAGGCAACAGCATACCTATTTCGTACAGGCTCCTGCCTCTCATTGGAAGCTCTGTATAGATATTAACTCAGCGAAGCACATATTAAACAAGCATAATTTCCCCCCATTCATCTGAAATTAAGAATTAAACCAGTTGATCATTCCTATGAGAAGTTTTACTATGTTACTATGTCCTGATCTTTTATTGCATATTGCATATTGCTAGATTGTGTGGATTTCAAAACCAAAGACGATTTTTTTCTTCAATTTTTAGAGTTTTTAAAGTTATCTTTATCCAATTATCTTCCATAAAACATGTCAAAGGCGTGTCTGCAGTGATTTGCTAAATCAGAAAATCGAAAAAATCTTCAAATATCAGGTTTTTGCATGTCTGCAACAAGTATAGGTATCCTAACATACCCTACAAATGATAGGACCAGAAGCACCCTAATAAGGACAAAATCTGATATTTTAGGCATTAGTGTCCGTTCGGACACTTCCTACAACACGTAATTGAATGGAGATTCGTATCTTTGACTATTTTTGTAAGCACCTAGAAACAATATAAACACTTGGGGTTTTAGCCAAATTTTTATTAATTTGCTGTAGTTTTGTCGCATTTTGAAGTTATTCGCTTACATTTTTGGTCAAGTGATCGAGCCGTCTATACAAATGAAACCTGGTGAAATATTCAATGCCGCTGTTGTTTCCTGCTTTTGCGGTGCACCAAAAGGTAGAATTGTCAAAATATCTAGAATAGTTAACATCTTATTATAAAATAACATGAACTGAACTATTCCTCAGGGTTCACAACATTCCCGACAGTGTAAAGTCTAACAATATGTCATTGAACAGTAATGCAAACTCATTATTTGCTAGTGTTTATTTGGCGTTTTTTTTACTCGTTTTCATTTGTTTTTAGTTTTGTTTTTTGTTTATCATTCGTGAATGTCCTAAAAGATTCCCGGAAAAATACACAAGTAAAACTATACAAGTTACAAAAAGAAACATGTTAAATTTGTATTAAGAAAATGTTAGAGGTCGTCAAAATGGGGTTCTGTGGACCCTGTTGGGGTAGGGCGCTATAGAGAGTTAGCTATTATTATTATTATTAAACAACAATGGTCATTTTTATATTGCCTCTAAGCAGCACAAAAATAAGTTTAGTCCAATCATTATACATAACAAGGTAGACAAAATCGCATACTATCTTCCCGGTAAATCGGGGGGGGGGGTCCCAAGACGATCGGAACACGCCCCTTAATATGCTGTTTAATATTTGGACAAAAATCATTAGCAACATTAATTGAATAACTGGTGCCTTTAAGCAGCAAACCAACAGTCAGCAATCCAGCTTTTTAACATGCATGAATGAAGGCCAATTAGTTATATTAGTGACCTGGTAATGTAAACAGTAAACCAGATTCATTTCCCGTATTCATGTTACACACCCGGGGGAACTCGTGTTTTATGATACCCAATTGTGCCCACCACCCCTCACCCCCATGGCTTGGTTAGCTCTCAACACCATACTGTAACTATCGTTGTCAGCGAATAACCCAATTTTAGTCCTCTATGTCTTCAAAGATGGCTCCTTATTTTGACGCGGACCCAGCCACCGATATACAGCCCCATGTCCGAAATTCGGCAGGCATGTATGTCAAGTTCATATTGAGTGCTCCCCCGGTTCACGTCCGGAGTAACAGGTTTGGAGATATCATTCTTAAACATGACGTCCTTCAGCAATGGGCAGCCCTTTTGGGGTTCTGCTATTTTTTAATTTCTGTTCGGTCCCGGTTCGGCTTTCTCATCAGAATGACAAAGTTAAAACATAAGGAAAGGTCCAATAGTTAAAACGCAGTATGGTTCTGTACAAGGTATTTATCGCCGCAAAGGGGGGTGGAAGTGATTTTTTTTGGGAGATTCTCGGCATTCATATGCAGCCCGCCTGTTGGAGATCTTCGATGGCAAACTCACCACAAGAACAGGACAGTTGGAAATCGAGGTATCGAGCTGTAACAAAACCGCCTGGATGTCACAAAAATGGGACGAACCTAAACTCCAATTGTCCGAGTTCTGTAGTACAAAGATATTAAAGAACTGACACGTAGGGAATTAGGAATTTGCGTACAGTTACCGCCAAACTCAGATGTATCTTTGTATCTCCTATCGATTATTGAATGGCCAGTCAAATTACAACAAATGTGCGTTTTATACATCTTCGCTGGAACATAGTTCTGAAAAGTTTTAATACATTAAATTAATATTTTTAATCATGAAAAGCAGCTTACAAACTTTTGTTCAATCCAAATGGATTTTGAAAGTTTCCAAAATGCATACTGCACAATTAATTTGTGTGAAGCCGTTATTTTGCATCAAAATAAAATTGAAATAATTTAAATAGAAAAAAAAATTATTCAACTAAGAAATGACATGGCAATTCCGCTATTTAAGTTACTTAAATTTTCATGAAATCGCGTATGGCGGGAATCATTACCTGGTCTCTAATTCCAGGTATGCGTACCTACCAAAATTCTTGATTATGTATAAGCTACTTAGGTTTGTTCCCAAACCCAAACACCATGATCAACTCGATAAGCGTAGTGTGTATGAGCTCTACGCCGTTGACTATGATTTCAGGTGATCTAGGTAGTCTCATTGGGTTAGAAGTGCCTTTTCTATTTAGGTAGATACGCATACCGGAATTAAAGGCTAGGTTGACCTCTTTCGCCTTAGTATGTGAGGTAGGAGTGAATACAGGTATTCACAGTCCGTCTGTCTTTAAAAAATTTATGTATCTCCTTGGGATAATTTGTTCTGATTTAAAATGTGCATCTAGTTCTCCAGGTAGAGGAGAATAGATATCATCTGTAAGGTGTTAGTCGAAAGGTGTCCGTCGCTGTCCTAGCGGATAGCATTAAAACGGTATATTTACACAATACGGTTATATTTGTTTTGGAATTTTTAACTCTTAGTTCAACAGGTAGACAAGGATGCAAATAGTTATCAAATCCTTTCCCCGGAGACGACCAGTGCTAGCAGTGTTGATAAAAAAAACCCATGAGGTGTTGAGTGTTTGGTCTGAAACAAAACAATAGCTGATATTACCGCTCTTACCAACCCTGGCTTGTTAGCATTAATTGGCACAGTGCGGCTAGTACATAAAGGATATGTTGCTGGTTCGAGTCGGTCAGCGCACATATGTTTTTTCAACCTGGCGTGCGCTGACCCCTACTATAGGGCGAGTCAATAAAATATTCATTCGTTCTCAGGTAGACAAGGATGAATATTGACCCTGAGATGGCCAGCTCACACAAGTGTTGGAAAAAACATGTGCGCTTTGGCCGGACTCGAACTGGCATCTCCGTATTGCTAGCATGGTGCTCTTAACCATTAAGCTAACAAGCCAGGTTTTGTAGGGGAGCCAATAATATCATCTGTAGGTGTTAGGTCCGAAAGGTGCCCATCGCTTTCTAGCGGAAAAAACATCAGAACGGTATATATTTACACATACGATTTATATTTGTTTTGGAATTTTTAACTACTTAGTTCTCCAGGTATACACGGATAAATATTTTTCAATCTTTCCCCGGAGATGACCAGTGCTAGCAAGTGTTGATGAATAAAACCCATGTAGGTGTTACTGTTAGGTCCGAAACAACAATAGCTGATATTACCGCTCCTCTACCACCCTGGCTTTTTTTTTTCCAACACTTGCGTGCGTTGCCATCTCCAGGGAAAGATCAATAAATATTCATTCGTTCTGATTGACTGATAACAAAAAGGCGACGCAGTCTGTATACTCTCTGAATATGGATTTTAATAATGGATTGTTAAGCATATCATTAGCTATTTAGATACTTCTAATATTTGGTTTTGCCTTTCCACGGGGATACAACAAAAGTAGTTGTCGCCCTTCAATGCCATTGACCGCTGTTGATCGCTGAATTTAAGATATTGTAATTTCTGTTGTAGTGTAGTCTTTGATGAAAAGTGAACAATTGGAGCCCATTCTTAACGATATCAGAGCAAATTTAAAGATTTAACATTTGGTGATGACCTTTGTTTGACAAGTTCTGTCTTTTATCTCAGTCAACCATCAGACAGAAGAAACTATTTTTTAAACCTTGAAACGAGACAGATACATTGATATCTTTTTACAGAAATCTAAACATTTTTAATTTTTGAAACTGTATTATGGATTCCGCCCCTGGATCCGTCCAAAGCTTTCACGAGTGACAACCGCCCCGTTTTTATTTTCGTACCTTCAAAAGAAGAAATATCTACTTAAAATGAACCCACACTAACGTAATCGCTCCAGATTCAACTATCTTATCATCGTTTCTTGAATATCCAAATACCGCTTGAAAAGGACTTGCGTTTCGTCTGCAACAACCCTAACCCTATAATCCTAACCCACCCCCACCCTCCTTAATGTCAATCAAACGAGAAAACAAGCGTTTTGCCGAAATATACCAAAGCGTTGTGGGTTTGGCCAATACAATGATGAAATTTCGGTGCGTATGTTCAAAAAATAGACCCAGAGCTTTTCAAAATTTTCACAACGCGTTTCGAGATTCCACAACGCGTTGCGATAATTCGCAATACGTTTCGAGCTTCACAACGCGTTGCCGAGATTTCACAACGTATTGCGGTATCGGCTATATAGTAATGATATGAATTGTGTGGACTTTTTTTCAAAAATAGACCCCCAACGCATTGCAAAGTATTTAACAATGCGTTTGCCAACCCTTCAACACCGTGTTCCTGGCTTTCAACAATTCGTTGCATCAATACGTTATGACCCTTATGGCTTGTGACTTTCTCACAACGCGTTGTGGCACTACTTATGACACTATGGCTTTTGGACCTTCACAACGTTTCTTCTTTCATTAGAGCCTAAAATTCAGCACAAATAGTGAAGAAATGACAAGCCGCTTGTGCATGAAAGGTTGAAATGTCCAATTTTGAAAAATGACACTTGTAAGATTTTCAGTGGGCTTGGTGTAAAGTTTCATTGCATTTTGTGTGTTAGGGCCTATTCACCGTGTTAATTTCAATGACAGTTCCTTCTTGTGTAGTCCATTGTACAACTCGTCATTTCGTACTCAAAAAGGGTTTTAAATAACGGTCTGTTTACACCTCCCACATATGAGCGCTTGGCCAAACGGTTTAAAGCAATAATGGCACATTTTTGAAGAGCGCCCTAATTTTCAAAATTAGAGATTTTTGCACAGTTGGGGTGGTAAATTGTCTAGTAAACTATACCTGCAAACGACAATCATGCTAAAAATGCTTATTTGTCATGAAAGAATCGATTGTGTAATTAGAATGGGATCCCGATTGTAATTTAACGGCGGAGCGGGAAACGTCAATTTTATGTCCGTTCATGATAAAATAGTGGCATCTCACAAAAATGACCTCTAACTTAACATACGACGGAACAACTAATGGAAGAGCTCAGACACGTACATGGCGCAATTAATATTTTACGGCTATTTTATAGTCGAAGGACGTTTCCAGCAGCCATTGAATTATTATCGGAGATTAAGCACTCTTACAAAAGCAAGTACAGCATCACATATTCCGCAAGGGCTGCTGAATTCGTCAGTGTCACTAGGTCACTGAATGGTCAACCGGCAAATGACATAATCACCAGCCAATCGACGATGTACATTTTTGTACACACAACTTGCCTAAAGAAAACCGACCCTTCAATAAACCATAAAAACATTATCAAAAGAATACAATTTGCTGCAGCTTAACGTTATCACCTTTATTTTAAAAAGACTTATCTTTTCAATTTCAGTTTGACGAAGATTGCCTTTACATGAACATATACACTCCTTTTTACGCTAACCATACTTCAAACTTGCCAGTGATACTGTTTTTCCACGGTGGAAACTTCCAATTCGGAGGAGCTGGTGCAGTCTTGTACAACGGTGGCTATCTGGCTAATTTAACCGAAACCGTTGTTGTCGTCACTAATTATCGATTAGGTAAGACACTCTGCCTTGATGAAATTGATCTTAGTTGTTTGATTATAAACAATTAATATTTTGATCTATTCCTTTTAAAAAATTGCTCAATCCTAAAGCTCCATGAAATACTCATGGTTCGTAATTGAACTTTTTAAGTGTGTATGTGTTACGATTTACAAGGTGTCCGAGAGGAGGGTCATAGTTTGAGATCATTTCGAACACAGGATAAATTGATGACTTTAATGACACTGATCCCATTTTTTGAAAAAGAAAACGAAAAAAGGTGCGAAAACCAAGGTGCCCCGCACAAAAATCCAAAATGGCTTCCAAATTGTCAAAAATTCATTTTTGACCATAATTCAATTATTTTTTGTTCAATTTACCTAATTTTGGTGGCAATACCCATGTGTTTGAGTATTTTTAATAGAATCATTCTATGTAACTTTCGTCTTACCATACCCTTTCGTTCTCGTGATATTGCAGTTTTAGCTCAAATTAGGGCTGCGAGGGCGCTTTCCCAAAAAGCGTGCATCCCAGGAAAAATGTTGATTTTGACATTCCAAAAATGGAAAAGGGTTTTATTCTTAGAACTTCCTGAAAATTTGACTTGGATGATGTTTGCTGTTTTGATACTGCAAGCATTTAATGAAATAAAAATACCCTCCATTGAAATCCACTCATATGAAAGTTTGTTGACCCCAGTACATTCCAATGGGAGTATTTTCATCGATGTTTAAAGGTCCCAGAAAATGCAAATATAATTGATGTGGTTTGTGTCAAGTCTACAAGGAGGGACCAGAAAACATAGAATATGTGGGTTGGTGATTACATGTGGTATACCATTGATTTATCAGAGAGTAATAGAAAATTCCAAGTGACTGGTGTGAATCTATTCATGACACTGACTGTTAATCAATAGTTTCACAAATTATGTCAATGGTAGTGTATTCTTTTTTCTGGCCCTGTTTATGGCAATGGAATGTCCCACAAAGATTTGGAGTAGGTTTAACATCTCATTTCCTGGGACCTTTAAACTGATGCCATGGGAAAATAGAAAGTGTTAAACAGCGGTAATCTTCAGGAAATGACGAATCAACAATTCTGATGATGGGCCCACCTATTAAAATTTAAAACTTTTTCATAGGATGCATACATTTTAGGAAAGGACCTTTGTACTCCAATTTTGAGCTAAATCCGCAATATCAAGAAAACGAAAAGACATGATGAGATGAAAGTTGCATGGAATGATTCCCTATGAAAAAAAAAAAATTGGTATTGCCACCAAAATGAAAACAAAAGCTTATCGAGGTATGGTTTAAAATACGACTTTTTGAGAATTTGGCGGCCATTTGGATTTTTTCGGGGCACCCTGGTTTTCGCACTTTTTTTCATTTTTTTCCTTCAAAAATGGCATCAGCATCATTAAAGTCATGAAGTTACCATGTGTTCGAAGTGATCCAAACAATGACTCAATTATGACCCACTATAGCCCACATCTAATTATAGCAGCGTTCTTCAAACTTGTTCATAAAAGCCTCGAAATTGCAAATTGTAAATGTTCCCTTTGATATAAACCCAGTCGGCGATGGCGAGATCTCGAGGGGGGGGGGGCACTTGTATTATTCAAGGTGGATATGATGTGTAAACATGGACTTACGAAATGCGTCCTAAACAAGTATTTCCACCGACTAAAAACACACCCTAAACAAATATTTTTGTCTGTTTTGCTACCCTAAAAAAGTAAGCAATGCATTGTGTCGTTAGGCCTAATATAGGCCTATACCCTTTATTATCTTGCTTTGCTTTAATACTTCCGATTTACAGTATATTTTTATGATTTTTATCTCTGCTTAAGGCTTAATGTTAGTATTACATACCCTAAACACGTACATCACAATTTCAGGGTTAAGAAAAGCATACCCCTTTTCCGAATTTTGCTGTTTTTGACACCCTATAGTGCTGCAGCATCAGGTGAAAAAAGGCCTTAGATTTCTACCAACCAGGGCTGGAATAATAACATTTGCAATTATAGCTAAAATTGATCATTGGGTTGTGTATTTCATGAAAATACGTGATGACAAAACTTAAAGTGATGGCAATTTGCATAAACCAACATTTTACAAAATGGTCGTCATTTTAAAGGTAATAGCATTACTTTGGTGAGTTAGTGCAAAAATGTATGTTGTCTGGGTCAGGAGGTTCAATATACAATTGCCAGAATTGTCTGAATCGTGGAAATTTATATACACGGCTATTTTTCAAGATGGCTGACATCTCATGTAAGAAAACCGTATATTTCTTATTATATAACGTAAGAAAATGAACTTTTGGTGTCAAAATGAGTGTTTTCTGGGTCAAGGAGTTCAATAAAACTATTCTCAAAACCGTAAGATTAATATAAAAGTGATGTTTAGTTGCATATGTCACTATTTTCCAAGATTGCCCAATATTTTAAATACAAGTACCCGAGAGTGTTAGAGTTATTGCAATGTTAGGCATTATGTGGCAAAGTGATAAAATATATTAACCCAGATGCTTGATTATTAATACCAACATAAAATCCTCAGTAACTCCTCCTTAGAACTTCCTAACTGCGCTTCATGGTCCCTATGAAAGAAAACCCAAAATATTGACTACCAACAGATGTACACGTGACCATGACCATTAAAGTGTTCGAAACTCGCGGCCATTTTACTCTTGACATATCTGAAACAAACAAATAATAGTTTCTATTAAATTAACACAGATCTAAATATCAAAAATTCCCATGCAATTCCAGATATGTTTGGGTAAATACATATAGAGTGGTCAAAGTATCACATTTTGGGTGTCACATTGGTGGTCCATGAATAACATGATATACAAATCGTCTGACAGTTTTGAAAATATTGCTGTCGAAATCCTTGACCTGAAAAACGTTGTCACAAAAATCGTTATCCTAGGTGTTGTATAGTATTAGGTATAAAGGATTTTGCCTTTTATATGTTACCATCTTGGAAAATAGTGACTGTGAAAACTTCCATTACTTTTATGGTCATCTGACAAAATGGTTTTATTGAAACACTTGACCCAGAAAATCTTTATTTGTCACCACAATCACCTTCATAGGCTATATAATAAGAGATGTAAGGTTTGTGTCAATAAAATGTCAGCCATCTGGAAAATGTTGGCACGTGCAATATTTGATAGTTTTGGGAATAGTTGTATTGAACTGAAAAAAAAACACTTTTAACACCAACATTGTCTTCTCAGATTGCCTTCAAGATGGCCTCCATTTTGGAAATGGCGTAGTATTCAAATTGCCACCACTTTTGTGTCATCACCTGTTTTCATGAACTCCACATACCTACGGTCAATTTTAGCTATGATGACAAATGTTATTATTCCGGTGTAGAAGTAATTATTGTCCGGCGACTCATAGGCAATGGGCCAATTGGGCACATGATTCAGTTTACTCTTCACGCAACATTAGTTCCACGCTTTATTCCGTTATTGTCTATAGAGCCCCGGACTGTGGCTCCCGCCGGACTATATCTGCTTTCATACCGGCCCCGGTGCTGCGTCGAGATATGGTATATTTCAAATACTAGTAATTTTCGATATTGAAAATTAGTAGTATTTGAAATGTTACTATTTTTCGATATCGAAATTTGGTAGTATTTTGTATATTACTAATATTCGATACCAAAAAGTAGTAGTATTTGGTAACCCTCAAATGTTGGTAGTTTTTCCTGTAAAAACGACCGTGCACGTAGTGTTATTGGTTAGGGGCTCATTATGCTCTAGCTTCAATCGTACGCGTACGTAGGAAAACATAAAATTATTGTCCGTCACAATTCCTTTTCCCATTTACTTTAGGCGACTAAATACGCGCCCGTACCTTTGATGAATGCTTATGCTTCTTGGCCGTTTCTTTTGCACAGTATCATGGTATGTCTGGTGGGAATGCTGGCGTACTTTGCCGCGGGAATTGTGGCTTCTGAACTGTGCTGTGTTTGTCGGCCATTTGTTTTCTGCCAACTCCTTTTCGCTTCGTCAAAACTGCGCCCGCATTCCCGCCAGACAGAAACATGACAACGCACAAGGGAATGAACTTATATTAAGCCATTTTAACGTGTATTTCAAAGGGAGGATTATTTGGTGGTGTGCGCCTTTCTAACCAGTCTTCCACCTGTCTTCTTGTAACAGACCAAAAAATATGCTTAAAATAAAAATACGACTCCAAACAAATTAATTGCAAATATTACAAAGTTATTGACCAAAAATCTGTATAATGAATTACTCCATAGAGAAGCACTGAGTACATGGTACAAAAAATACTATTTTTTTAATCGTTACCAAATTTCGACGCACCACCGGTACCAGTCTCCAACTGGTTGATGTTGCAGCACTATAATCAATGTACGCGCGTACACCGCCGGCTGGTAAAAGAGACCCTTTTTCCGCGTTTTTCAATGCACTCATCATATCCACAGTTTTTAATACACCCCCCCCCCCCTCCCTGGCTAGATCATTTTGATGACGTATCAGAACAGAAGAAAAAGGGGGTTCGAACCCTCTATATGAGTGTAGTGGAAATAGGATGTAATCATTTATTATCTACCGTATTAAACCTTATTGCTTCCTCCTGCTAATTAATGATATAAACAGAATTTATAGTACTCAATATGCCAGATTTTTTAACAACCGAATTAATGCTTTGACAGGGCCTTTGGGATTATATGGTTACCACGGTGGGTTGAGCACTTACGGGGAATTACGTATCCTTGATCAACAGCCTCCATTAATTTGTCACAAAACAACATCGCTACTTGGAGGTAATCCCGATAAGGTAAGGAGATGTCCATGTAAACACATCCTATGGTCAGCCAGGTGACCATAATTGATAAACTGATTGATGTGGTGAGCATTTGTTTATGTTTGTGGCCCGCGCCTGTTGATGTAAGAGAGGAAGTCTGAAAATCTGACAGGCAAAAGCCCGAATGGGGAAATTCGTTTTGGTTTGTTTTTTGCTGTAAATTTTGTTTCAAATTAAATAATACCAACATTTATTCAACATCTTGCTACTTTACTAAGCTGCATATTGTGACTGATTAGATCAACAAAGGTTCTGCGAAGTAATTTTATGATCAGATTTTATGTGGTCTGTCAAAGAATCTACTATAATATTTCCCTGCCAGAAAACAACAGCGTCCTGAATGTCAACACGTGACATCATAGGTCAACTCATCTATAAAAATGTGTTATCATTTGAATTGCAATAATGATAAATTCACTAGACTGAAGGTTATCAAAGAGGTTGAAACGAATTATGTTCTCTGTGACCCAAAACGGTATTTTTAAAAAAAAAAAACAAAAAAAAAAAAAAAAAAAAAAACAAAAAAAAAAAAAACAGAGAAACAACAACAAAAAAAGAAAAAAAAAAAAAAAGAAAACGTTGTTAAGATTACTGCAGCATTTGCTTTGCCATAAATCTCACTTGGAATATATGTAATACATTATGTCCCTTCTATCACCTGGTTTTAATAATGGCGTATGGACCTTTTAATAAAAGCGTGTATTTTAGTTTGATGTTATTAGATGCATGATACCGTAGATTTTCAGATATGCTAATGACGTGTCAAACGATGTTCATAACAAATCTTGTTACAGAGAGCCCGTCGAACAAAATCTCAACATTTGGCTATATTAGCAAAACTCTATGTTATTTTATTAAAGTGCTGTTCCGCTTTAATAGTATCATGCTCTCTACTTTATGAGAGCTGGTACTGGCTACACTTACTCCATTTTCCACTTATAATATATAAAAGAAGTGAAATTGGGGCTGCACTATCGGACGCCATAATGAAATCCGGCCTTTCATCTGATGTTAGATAGCTACTGCTTCCATGTAAATCAGATGTCCAAAAGCGATCGGTCACACACTTAATACCCTACGAACCGAATCTAATGAAATTTTGGGTTGGGTCATAGACCACACAATGCATTAAACCGAACACACTGAAAATGCCAGTCAACTCTGCACCGACTAACAATGGGGTGAAATTATGACCACAAAAGGGTCATTTCACAAGTGGTCAATATTTTAACCGCATTTTTAGTCGGTGCATAGTTGACTAAAAACGGGGTTAAAATGAACCCCGTTTTGAAAATTTCTTATGGTGCTTATACGGCCCACAATAGCAAAGGTTTTCTTGCCCCAACTCACACCAAATTCAAGGGGGGTGGAAGTTTGGGTGGGGCAATTTTTTTTTCGTTGGGTTTTGGAGGCAGGTATTTTTTCCTTCAAGTCATAGGCTTGATTTTTTTGACTACTTGAGGACGGTTTTTTTTTTGTTGGTGGTGGGTTGCTCGTGGGTTTGTATTTTTTGTATGTTAGGCTCCTGCATATGGGGACGGGGTTTGCACGTCGGAGATTCTGGCCCGAAATCTGCTCCAGGACCATGACCAGTCTTATTATCTCATAAGGCAGCTATTCAATATTTTCTACTTCAATCCACAACACTGATGTTTTTATGATTCCAATCTCCAACTCTAAAATACAATAAAATCATAAACAAATTTTGTCCTGGGTGGGATTCGAACCCACGAACTTTAGATAACAACACTCCGCCCCCAGACCACGCCACGCAATGCCGAGCCTGCCAGGAAGTCCGTTTCTTTTTTTGGTATCTTCATATAACATTAACGGAATAAAGCGCCAAACATAATAAGGAATAGCTCCCCTATGAGACGAGTTGAAAATATATGCTCCTGGAGCAATGATTTCGGGCCAAAATCTCAAGATCAGCAGGTTTTAGTAAGTAATGTGTGGTAATAGTCATGGCAACTTGCAAGTATAGCACGCAGGATGTGCTGGGGGGGGGGGGGGTGCGCCATAAACCCGTTGAAACTTCGTTTCCAAAAACACATTTTCCCATGCAAAATTTGTCATAAAAATAAAATTCGCATGGGTTCACTTTAATACTTATAGGTATGATCAGTTTTCAAAAGTAAAAAATAGTTGATGGGACTAAGTTGTTGAATAAGCATAAAGGTTCATGCAGAGTTTGTTTATCAAGCTGTCGGGGGGGAGCGTGAGGGGTGTCCCCTCCCACGCGAAAAGAGCGGAACCCTTGCGATGTTCACGTTCCAAATACACATTTTACTATGCCAGAATTGATTAGAAACAATTTTAAATAATGAAAAAGAATGCCTATGAATCAACGGTTTAAAAGTAAAATAAGTTTATGGTTTAATTTGGTTTGAGGGGGTATTAAGCATACAGTGCTCATGCAGAGTTCACAAAAAACACATTGTTCCCTAGCAAATGACAAATGAAACAACATGATATTTTAAGTGGTTCACTGTACAGTGTATATATGCGTTATGCTTATAGATTATGATCAGTGTTTTTACACAATATATAGTTGATGCAGTGGCAGCGCTTAGACTTCGGTTTAGGGAAGGGTGGGTAGTGAAATTCTGGGGGGGAAACTTGGTCCAAAATCGCTGATTTTTGCCAAAATCAGTCATTTTTCTTCTGCGGGGTTGGGGGAATGGGGGGAAAAAATAATTAGGGGGGAAAATGACTCCCCCGCTTTCCCCCCCCCTCGCGGCGCGCCACTGGAGGGGTTTAAATTTGTTTGAATTAAGATTTTTAAGTTGGTTCATGGAGAGTTTGTATATCAAGGGTCTGGTGCTGGTTGCAGGAGGCGGTTTGTCCCCTTCCGCGTGATACGCGGAACCCTTCGATGTTCACTTTCCAAAACACCAAAACAAAACACTAATTTGATAGAAACAATTTTATTAAATTTAAAAAAAAAAAAAAAAAAAAAAAAAAAAAATTATCAGTTTTTAAAAAAGTAAAAATATAAATGAGAGTTAAGTTTTGTTAGAATTAAGTATAAAGTGTTCATGCCAAAGTTGTATATCAAGCGTCCGGGGGTGGGTTGGGGAGGGGGAGGGGGGTGCCCCCTCAACGGTTTAAAAGTAAAATAAAGTTGATGGGTTAATTTGGTAGAATTTAAGCACAAAGTGTTCGTGCATAGTTCGTATGTGAAGCGGTCTGGGGTGGTGGGTGCGTTCTGGGGTGGGTTAATTTTTTCTATTTCTTCGTCCCTCCAACTAACTAAAAATAATCCCATTGAAAAGGGTGAGTGAAAAGCTGGTGAGGTGTAATTTAACTAATTGAGGTTTCTTTATTTCTTTTTATTATATAGTAACATTGTACGGGCCAGCAGACTGTGGAGCACAATCGATTTCATTTCATCTTAAAGTTCCAGAAGCGAAAAAGCTTATTCCAACAGGCCATCCATCTCCAGCCTTACCATTGACTTCCATTCATACACCCCAAAAGTGGACCGCAGCTTGGTAATCATCTTGCCGAACTCCTGAAATGCTCTCCTACTGATCTCAAATGTTTGAGATCTAAACCTGCTGATGAGGTCATTATTGAGGGGCAGAAAGCTGCAGCTGATCGCTAGACACCAGACAATCTGTCCAGTAATTAAGAATGTTCTCCTGTTTTCGATGGTAATTAATACATTTAGATCCGAAAAAGGCTTTGGAGTCAGGTAATTGCAAACATAAACCCATCATTATAGGAACAATGAGTGAAGAGGGGCATCTCTATGTTAATCTGATTTTCAACAAAGGGACCAACTTTTGCAAGTCCTCTTTATTCTTGTATTTCCTATTAAGACCATCGATCTGTGCTGATGTATCAACGAAATATGCCGAGACCACGGTCGTAAGCTGGGATCTACGAGACCCTATCTCTAAAGGCTGTACTGACCTAATTTTCACCTGCGGCAACCATCAAACGCTAGTCGGAATCTTAAATTATTAGGATCTAAAATCTACCCTTATCTATTTGACCATGCACTTTCGTATGCTGAACTTTATGGTTCTTTGGAGAGAAAACCTGAAAGGACGAGTTGCATGGCGGAGAGCTGTCATTTTTGTTCACAATACCCCCTTAAGTGGTTTTCAATATGAGCCCACTGAATTGCGACTAGCGGATTCGTTGGTCGACTCTTGAAAATTTGCTTACACAGTAACCCCAATAACACACCTTGTCAACTTGGAATATTTTGAATACTGGCCCTTATTCTAAGTCCACCGGTTGGCCTAGTATGATTTAAAACTCCTAAAAATGTTGTATCAATGATCACCGGAATGGAAAATGTATGTTTTGGAATAAGTTTGGTTAATGACGAGAAAAAATGGTCCGGTAAAAGTGTTAGTCACTGGTGGATTTGGGGTTACATAAATACCCTCTGCTTGTGCTGGTGTTCGCTATTAAATAGGATTGCGATTGTCTTGGCGTCTTCGTTCGCTAGTGAACAGAGCAATTATTTGCTTAGTCGAAGGCCAAGAGGTTTTTTCTGTTTTTTTGTTTGCTTATCTGCATTTGATTGGGTGGTTTATTTTTCCTTACAAATCCGTTGTAATGTATTGGGGCAAATATGGGCTTCTCAAAGAAATGAGAGTGCCTGGCTTACAGGGGCGTGTTCCATCGTCTTTGGACCCCCCTGATTTACCCGGAAGTAGTTCGATTTGATATCAGATGAAAGGCGTTTTCTCATTGTTCGTCCTGAAATTTTAGCCCTTGAATCCATTTCATTCCCATATCTAAACAACAAACCGCCGTTTTAGTGGTTAACACCCACTTTTATTAGCACATATTTGAATAGGGCTTTGCAACATGCATTATGCGTCCAAACCATCAAACGCAAGTTTGTTCCCACGGTACTTTGAGGGGTGTATGTGCAGTGCAGGCTCTATATCAGTCAGAACACAATCACTCATCAATCATTGAATCACGTTATTTCCATATATACAATCATCAAATAATATAAAAACAGACTAGATACATAATTGCAATATGGAGGATATAAGTCCAAAAGGCCAATAAGGCCGACATGCTTACCCTGGAAAATACACACAAAGTTTCAAAATCATAAAATACCAGTTACACAAGAAAAAAAAAAACATACACAGTTTTGCTGGACAAAACCAAGGATGGTTCTCGGGACAAAATAATCATAGTTAGACACGTTCAATTATCTTTTGCGAGAATTGTTGTTTAAGCTGAAACGGAAATGTTTTTTATGGTGGGACTAGATTGTTTTTATTTTATTTTTTTTTCTAACGATTCCAAGAATGGGGCCGTTTTGACGAATACCTTGGTCAAAAAGTTCTTTTGTTCTTAGTTAAATTGATATCATTTACATGTCCCTTGTCTGATAGTCCTGGATGTCAGAGTTTGGGGTTCGTTTTTTAAAAATAGTTATCAAAAGTATTAGGCAATTCATTTCTTTGAATATTTAACATAACCACACCTATTTTCCCGGATAAAAGAGTACATGTCCCAAAATAGAAGATTGTATTTGGCAAAAAAAGGTTGGTGAATTGCTTTCTGTATGACTGTTTAGAAATTGTTCTTATCGCCCATTTTTGGAGTTTGCAATTTATTTAAGTAGAAACCCCACAAGTCATTTCCCATATGGTATTCCATATGAGATAAGGCAAAATTCCCCACCCCCCCCCCCCCCCCCCCCCCTCCCCCCCACCCCACCCCCCCCCCTCCTCCCCCCACGCCACACCCCCCCCCCCCCCCCACCCCCGCCCCCCCCTTATTTTTTTCCCCCCCCTTATCCCCCCACAACCCCCCCCCCCCTCCCCCCCCAACCCCCCCCAACCCCCCCCCCCCCCTTATTTTTTTTCCCCCCCCCGCCCCCGCCAACACCCCACCCCCCCCCCCCCCCCCCCCCCACTCCAAACAAAAGTGTTAACATAAAAGTAGGTAAATATCACTATCCTGAATAACCTGTTTTAGTTTGTTCATGACACCAATATTTCTCGACATGTTTTTGAAACGCAATCGATATGATGTTTCCAGGTGAGGTTTTCGTCTATTAAGAACCTAGAAATTTGGTATATTTCACTCTCCTTTGTATTATCTACTTTTGACATTCATTCTGGTTTTTACTTTCACTGACGGCATGTGTAAGGCGTGCCAAATACCATGTAATTAGTTTTTTTTTTTTTTTTTTTTTTTTTTTTTTTTTTTTTAAATTTTACTTCATTCAATTCAGCATTCACAACACTTATTACAGTACTATCGATGTTTCCATGCGAGTAGAGAATTGTGGTATCATCGGCAATATATAAATCAAAACGTGAAATCATTATGTTTAATCATTAACTATAATTCAAAGAAGTGGCCAGTATCGTATCCTTGCGGACACCAGCCAACAATATTTTTTAAATCCTGAATCGTAACGAATGATAATAAACTATTGCTTTCTATTACTTAAATAATTTCAAACCATTCTATACAATACCACGAAATCCATAATGTTCTAATTTACTAGAAGTATAGTGATCGATGGTATCGAAAGCTTTCGATAACTCTACGAATAGGACCAACGGGTGTTTCATTTCTTTCCACTGCAGTATTTATTTTATCCACCAATTCAATAATGACCATAAGGAGAATTGATTGGACTCGAAACCAAATTGTCTATCATAAAGGATTTCATGGTGGTGTTTAAATAGTATTTTAAATACATCATCAAATACAATCTTTCTAGTATTTCGAAAAGATGGTAAAGGAGACACTGGGCGATAATTTTGATAACAATTCACATCTTGTTTCTTATAAATTGGTATTCCTTAGCTATTTTAGCTTTCGGAACACCCCCAGTCGATATAGATAAATTAAATATTCTTGTAGCGAGTAACTATTCTTTAGCCCTTTCTATAATTATGGATTACCAAGTTATCATTCCCAGCACTCTGTTTTGATTGATTTTCTCAATTATCTTAGTATTATCCCTTTCAACAATTTTTTTGGTTTTTCATGTACATCTCAAATGTGTTTGAATCTTTTAGGTAATCAAAATAGTTTTTACCGTATTTTTTATATTGGATGCAAGCTTTGGACCAATATTTACAAAGAAATCATTGAAATAATTAGAAATATCTACAGAGTTAGTGAAAAGGTGCCTTTGTCTCCTTAAACTTGCTCTGCATAGATTGTTTTTTCCCTCGACCAAGAATATCATTTATCGTTTTCCACGTTATTTTCATATATTTTTTCTATTTTCAAATTTAAGAAAGTGTTTCCCTCTTTGCCTTTACGAATAAGCATATTCAACTTATTTCGTATGTTTTAAATTTTTGGTCTTGATATACTTGGCGAGTGTCAAGTATTGTTTATACAACTGGGTTTTCTTATTGATACTTTCTAATAACCTCTTGTAATCCAGGTTGATATCGGTTCTTTCTTTTGTTACTAGTAACACTTTTTTAGGCGGAACAACATTCATTTATACAGTGTAATAAAGGTTGTTCAATAATTTATTATAATCTACATCTGCACTATGCTATCGAGAATTTCCTGCACCATTCAACATCTGCTAACCTCTGGTTAAACTTCGAATATTGGTATTATTGTGAATTCCTCTTATATATAACCCTCTTAGTCTTATCAGCGCTGAGTTAAATTATTGCGAGTTTTTAGGATGGTTGGCATATGATCAGTTTTGTCGGTAACCAATCTTGTTGATTTATAATATTTTCATCATTCGTCAAAAGTATTGTCCCTCATTGTAGCATAGTCTCAGTATTCTTGTTGTTTATATATAGTAGGCATTAATGAGAGGGAGTAAATGAGGTCTAGATAATCGTGGGTGGGTTTTATGGGTACGACTTTTAGAAAGCAATGTTGAAATCGCCCATAATGTAACTTGCTTTTTCTCAGTATTTAGTTTAATTAGAACAGGTCAATGATCGGCTTAAAGTTCTCGATACCAGTATGTGCTCTATTAACAGTTCCGACTACAACATTTTTAGCATTGTTACATTCATTTCAATAAAACATTCTTCATAATTTAGTTTAGCATGGCAGCTGGTCTTTTCTTAGTTTATAATTCAATTTGTCAGAAATATACATACATACGCCACCTTTCTCCCGACCAATTCTGTTCGTATACTTAATATACCCCGGAGTATTGAAATATTTATTGGGGTTTCTCTTTTAAATGGTTTCTGAGAGTTCCTATAATGCTAAAATCACAGGTTCAGTGTTTTACTGCAACTTTTAATTTATCAAAGTTTTTTGAAAGACTTCTTATGTTTGCATGTTAAAAAATTAATCCTCCACAACTTGCGATTGGAGTCTATACCAACTGATCGGAAGTAATATATGAGCATTCTTGAATGTTATCATTATCATTGTTTTATTAAATCAAAGAAATTTTTGTGTGTGGAATTACAATCAATCTTAATGTTAAAACCATTGTTGTCGTATTTTTAAGTCCAAATCACTTACATTAAAATGTGGGGACGCATTTAGATTAGTTAACTCGTCATCTATAGCAGCGTTAGAGTCATTGTCTTGATTAAGTGTGGGCACATCCATTCTCTGGGATTTCTACATTGTAAACGTTCAGGTTTTGATTTCATACATTTCTCATTGAATATATCTATTACAGTTTTGCATGAGATTTCTTTTGACATTGTGTTGAATAATTTTTAGAGCACTCACACATAAATTACAACTTCTAACAGACATCACAAAAAATACAAAGTATATCACAAAATCTAAAAATAGCATTAAATAATACATGTAAGTCACAAATTGGCAAAGAGAATCTTACAATGCAACATACCTAAAGCCTAGTCAGCCCGAATATCATAATTAAAATCGTCGTAGTAAACCATAGTATCATATTTTGAAACAGTTGTGAACTTTGGGATATTCCCATTTACTTGATTAATTGATGATATTTACTTGCAAACGAAGTAACGCACTGTCAGACGATTATTATAGATTAATAGGAGCACTAACTGCTGTCTCTTTGTGAGGCAGGGAGACCCATCCCATATTAAGGACAAAAATGCACGGACATAGAAAGAAGATATAGTATAAATTACAACAGGTGAATTAATAATAACGTATGACCCGACACACAATCCACATAAATCGAACACCACCTTTAAGTAATGTAAGAGGGGGCTTTTGAATTCACTACTGTTTTTTCTCCTCTGTATCATGGCCGTCAACGTGGGGGACGAGGGGGACATGTCCCCCCACGTTTTTTGGGTGGGGACACAATATCAAATGTCCCCCCATGATTTTTACGAAGCCTAACCGACGCGCTTAATCCCTTGGAGGGTCGCGGGTCGTTCGGTTCTCCCTCCGAAAAAAAATTAATCCGGACAATATTACCTTCGTATATCGGCATCTTGGAATATTCCGTCGAATTTTGACTGGTGCTTTGATATCACTCGCTTGAGATGTTTGTTGACCTGTACTCCCTTTCTCACATTTCTCGTCTAAGTACAAATAATATCATGATATGTGCGTCATCTTTCAAAATAGGTAAATGGACAAAGCTGAATCTGCAAAGAGTCTTTATGTTTTGCATTTTCTTGGATTGATCTTTACTCAGGGCCTTCATTGATGTACTTTTAATATTTCCAATCCATATCTCTTTCGTCGCTCCTTGTTCCTTCAACAGTACTGATAGGGGGGGGGGCGGGGGGGAGGGGGGGGGGGGGGCGGGGGGCGGGGGAGGGGGAGGGGGTGGGGGGGGGGGAGCGGAGGGGGCGCGGGGGGGGGGGGGGGGGTGGGGGGGGGCGGGGGGGTTTTTTTTTCTTTTTTTTTTTTTTTTTTTTTTTTTTTGGGTGAGGGGGGGGCGGGTGGGTCGGGGGGGGGAGGCGGGGGGGGGGGGAGCTAAGGGGGGGGCGGGGGGCGGGCGGGGGCGGGGGTTTTTTTTTGGGGGGGGGGGGGGGCGGCATTGTTTTCAAGTTCGACTTGGTCTATATCGGATGATGTCCTTATAAGAGGATCATCTCCATCCTTGGTTGTTTAAGATTCTGAGGAATCTTTCTCGGAACCGTCAACTTCCTTCTCAGCGTGAGCAAGAGTTTAATGTGAGGAAGAGTCGAATGAGCAACGTGGAATAGCAAGAGAGCAAAAAAGAAAACAATGAACAGACAGCAACAAATGGGCGAAAGAGACAAAAGAAGGAGCTATAATATGCGGATGAGCAAACGAAAGTTATCAAATGGCGAGAATGAGCAATGTGGCATCACTAAACGAGCAACAAGTGAGGGCAAACGTGACACTAAGTTATATCCCTAACGTCCGTAACTGCATTATTGCACAACTTGAAAAATAACGAAGCGGACCCCTGCTTGTTTAAGGGGGAAAATTCCCCTAGATTAACAAGAAAAATACGCTACTCCCTTTTTGCAGCGATAGTCCGATTTTCCTCTTGGACGTTAGGCCCCGATATCAGCATCCTTTCTCAGTATTGTCGTCATTAGAATGAAATCATCGAGAAAACAACATGAATTACATTATTCTCTCAAATCACTGTGGTTGTCAAGAGTGTGGAGAAATTTAACAGACGTTTAATTTACGGCACATACAGAGGTAGTACAACTGCTGAAAATCCATTACTATTGACGAAACAGTCAATGAAGACGATCATGAAAAACATGAACATAATGAACCCACATTGAAAAAGCACAGCATTGAGTCTGAAATGGAGGATTCGGAAACGAGTCTAGAAGGAAGATGAGGTTTCGAGAAGTTCTGAAGATGAAGATGAGTGCTCTGATGAAGATCAGTCACCGATAAAGAACCAAAGTTCCGAATTTAATGTGAAGACAAGGCCAATTATCAAGACTAGGCAAATATGTTCTCATCAGATCATATATCTTTCACAAAAAATCTCTGCCCAACTGTAGTACTTATGTAAAGGTGAATCAGCATAATATATTAACTCTGTCTACTGCGGGGGGGGGGGGGGGGGGGGGCTACCCGCCCTTCAATTTTTTTCCGCCTTGCCTAACCCATTTTTCTGGTAGCATATTATTTAATGTAAATTGTCAATTGACAAATTAAACCCTCTTTACATGCAAAAGCAAACATCTCCCGGGGTATAGCAAGGTAAGGGCGATCCCAAAGTGATGGGGGCACAACCTCCCCTTTGGGGGAGAAGTTACCAACATCCCTAGGAAGACACAAACATATCACAGAACAATTTATTTTGGTACCGATGGATAGATATGGCCATCCTCTTTGTATTTATCCAAGAAATAATTACGTCAGAATGAGTTCATAAAGTTCGCATGTCAGTAAATCTGTCAATTGCATTGCACACAGGAGAATAGGAGAAAATTCCAATTTTTAGGAATATCATATTTATGTGTTTTGGCTAACTTGATGGGAAAGACTAGTAGTTTTATAAACTCCCCAGCGTTTTAGTAAAAAAAAACTGCTATAATACTGTTTTTGTGTCAGTACAATGCGAAATATCAATTTTTCACCCTATACCCAGTATTTTCAGCCTTTCCTCAACTTAGGACGTTAATAGGGGGACGTCATAATGGGATGTTGGTACTTATTGATACCAATGGAAAGAAGAAACGAGAAGCAATCCTGGTCTGTGGTACCAAATTTAAATGAATCGAATGTTCAGTAAGGCACCACACCATTTCGGGAGTTTGTTACAAATTGGCTACAAGCAGGACCATGGTTTAAAAGGTGCCTCAACCGATACATATAAGTTTGTTTGTGTTTTACAGGATAGACCAGCAATAACTAGCTGTAGGTTCTATAAAATATTTCGTTAAGAGCAACAGGTCAAAATCAATACTCATTGCTGATGAAATGAAGAGAAAAATATAAGTGTTCAAATGATACCAAATCCAGGTGCTGGAGTGATGGTGGAGTAGAGATTGAGAATCGAGTGGTACCCCTTTAAGGATTTGTGTGTGATAAAAAAATTAGCGCTTACTCAATAATGCCATACATTGTGAAGTTTGGCCTAATGTGGAATAGGCGTGTTCCTCTTAATTTTTTTTTGTCGAATTGAAACAATAAATCCCGACGAAATACTACAATAGCCCCTGAATGTAGTTTCGGGGAATATTTTGTTGGAAGTAATCAATTCTTGATGGCGTTTTCGTTCGTTCACATGATTTAACATGGTATAACATGAAAGAATCCAGTGTTTTTACAATCGCTCTCATATGGCCAAAACAAAATTTTGCTTGAATAATTGTGCATCAGATATTTTATTTTCATCAATCAATTTTTATTCATATAAAAATGTACATTGAAAGAGAATGTCAAGTCAGTAGAGACTAGAGAATGGAGTATGCATGAACCAATCATATATGTCTCCGCAGGACCACAGAGTATAAAAAAATTACAGAAATAAAATACACAATAGATATGACAATACATTTCCCAGCTTGGGTACGAGAGAGAGGAATTACAAAATCTCCCAGGAAGGATCTGCTAACCAAGACAGGGAAACATAAAAATTAGCGCTAAAATGTATAGATAAACATAATTAAAAAATATTTATGTATGGATAAATTAGTCGACACAAAAATCCTGGTCATACTTAGAGTAGAAACACTGTATACGAACCCGAGTTGTGGCGCCAATTATACATTTTGCCAATTGTTAAGACGTGTTGAAGGGTTCTTTTTTAACCAAAAGTTCATTTGGTATTTATTCTTTTGCGCCAAAGACCTATGAATTATTTTTGTTGGTAGTGTGTCTATAAATGAATTCATCATAACTGCATGACCACTTTAGGCATATTTAAAAATGAAAGACTTCATAAATGATCAGCCTTTTCCAAGGTAAAACGTTTCTATGAAGTCCCAAGAATACAAAATGAGGTATGATGTGCGCAGTTGCCAGTAGCGTTTTGACGTTATAAATGGCAATGCCACCTTTGCATCCTGGGACTGTCGTACATGAAACTCTACCCTTTTCAAAAACGGGAAGAATATCATATTTACATTTAGAACGGACAGCAAGATGTTAAGGATGTTAAGCCAGACACACAGAGATCGCCTTTAATTAAATTTTATCAAATTTTCTTTCTTTGTCCCTTATATGAATGAGACGCAAGAAAATTGTCAAATACGTCAACTTTACCATTGGGAACCACTCTGATTCTCTTTGAAATTAGAATAAGAGGATGATTACCTTCGTATCCCTTTTTAGCTTGATGACAGGATAGATGAAGCATGAGCTTCATTGTATATCTGTGGTATACAATGAAGCTAATTGTTTACCTTGTGGTATTGATTTTACATTAGTAAGTGGAATATGAAAATACGGATGGCTTCTTGATTCTTGCAAACGCCTGACCATCGTTTAAAGGACCATGGTCCGATCGCTATAGCATGTCCCCAGGGACTGCCAGATTTTCATCGGAAGGTGTTCTATACTTTGGTATTAGAAGAAAACTACTCTTTTCACATTTACCCTATGATATCTCTAGGCTAAGACTGTTTGTTTGGATGGATGAGCAAAAAATATGCCCCTTTTGGATGACCAATATTAATTTACAGAGTACTCTATGCACTGAGAAGATAATAGTCAAAAAAAATGTGTTTATTTGACTAATAAAAATTGTCATCAAATCACTTTTTTTATCATTCATAAAATGTACTCAATGCTGGAACCATGTTTGCAATGCTGGAAGATAACCTTCCCATATTTTAAAGTAGTTTTTCATGATTACAAAATATTTCATTACCTCTAAATTACACTTGAAAAAATTGACATCATTGATGACGAATTAATTTGTCAAATGACAAATAATTGACTAGAATTAGTTAGTCAAATGACTAGAATTGGTTAGTCAAGCACAAACATGACGAATTTAAGTACAATTGGCCATTGCTAAGTAGTCATTGACGAATTTTGTAATTAAAAAGTCCAAAATTCAAGTGTAAACATCTTTGCAATTATGAAATTATTCCGAAAATCTTTAAAAAGAATCTTTTTATTATAAAGCCACTTTTTAACAACTATTTTGTGGATTATAAAAAAAAATCATGTGCATGACTAATATTTAATTAGTTCAAATAAGACACTTTTTGTGACTAATTATAGTCTCAGTGTGGCGGAATTACAAAATCATATTTTTAGCTCCCACTTCAAAAAAGCGGATTGAAATATCGGGCGAAACTTTACAGAGGGGGGTTTCGGGGTGAAGGCCTTTTATCAAGATGGAAAATTTTATAGACTTAAATTGGGTAATTCCCCTGAAGGTATTTATGAGCGATGGATTCAATAAAGGAGGACGAGTTTTGATATATCATAGACCGTTAAAATTAATCGGAATGAAGGAAGAAACATCATTTTGTATTTTTTAAGTTATATTCACCTCTCGCGAGTTAGGTATTGACCGATCAAGCCTAGTACTGAGAGGAGCCCTGACGTAAGTACTTAAACACTTCTTATGCTGCCCGAAAATGAAAAAGGAAAGCCAGAAATATTATGTAATGAATTCACAGATTAGGCAGAGAGTTGACACAACAGGGGTGGCTTCTTTTAGCGTGACCACAAGTCATTGGTAATGGCTTGTGGTGGTGTAAGGATTATCAACTGTGTAAGCTGATCCGGGGCCGCGTGTATCCATGATACGGACGCTCATAAAGGGTGGATTCCCGGGGGCTTATCATTGACAATAGAAAAGGATATGCAATTAAAAGGATTCAATTTTAACTTCATTGACTGAGTCCAGTTGGGGATTTCATTAAGAAACGTTGAGAGTGTTTTGTTGTTGTTATCAAGTTGAAAATAATCTGCAAATGGTGTAGTGATGCATTTAATGTCATTAAAAGCATACCAATACATTTGATTTGGTGAAGTTTTGAAAACAAAAGGAAAATGAATGGGACAGTGAATTCCCACCATAAACCCCTTTGTGAAAACTGAAATTGGAAGATTCCCAGTTGGGCGTGAGACTTTACACTGTAAAGTTGGCCGTAAAGGTTTCAAGTAGCATTTTAATTGCTAAAGGGAAAGTGAAATCTGGCAAGAGACTGACTAATAAGATCCTGGTGACACTGATCGAAACGCATCCTCCAGATCAAAAAGTGATATGGACAGGTCCGTTTGTTATTCGTATTTCACTAAGAACTTGGTTATGTTATAACACTCCCTTTACTGCCACGAAATAAAGCCCTTCTCCCCTGACGCGAAGACTTTAATGGGCGCAGCGGGCTGACCAAGTCGTTAATAGTGCTACAACAAGCTATGGTAAGGAGGAAGAATGAAGGATTTAAGAAAAGAACAAAGGGGAAGAAACGGAGATGTCCATACACAGATTCTTGGGTAAGGATTTCATAAAGTGTTACCTTTTGGACACGAAATCTTCTGTGCACATTTTTTCCGTTAAAGTGGATCTAACCCCTGGGTAACCTTTGAATCCTGAGTCCTGATACCAACAAGTCGACTTTTTTATTGAACTTTAAAAAAAAAAAAAAAAAAAAAAAAAAAAAAATCAGGAAATTGGACCGTATTCGCCTTCCCCTTTTGGACAAGGATAATTCTCAAGCTTATCTTCCCCGTTTTCTTATTTATTGTTATTATTTATTTTCGGTACTTGGGCCCGCTGTATGATACACAAATTCTGATATCACAAAGCACCAAAGTGAAACATCGGCGGTCCGATAAGGTACGTTAATTCATGTTCTAAAATTGAAAAAAAAGTTGGGGAGTGTTTGAAAATTCTTCAAGACTGGAATAAATACCGAAAGGCATGTGGGGAAAATGAGATTCGGGCCCGTAGAGATTGCGGTGAAACTTTTCCGTCACTGCGAGTACCGAAGACCGACAAAAAACGTCAATTTTCTCGCTAGGTTCTATAGGTTCAGACCAAATTACGATACATATTTAAAACAAAACATAGTTAACGGACCCTTCTGATGCCAAATGGCCATATAACCCATCCGTTTTCCGGAGTTATTTGCGATTTAGTTTCATTTACACACATTCTCTATGACGGACTGATAACGTTAATCTCTTGCGCAGTACCACTAGGTAAAATCTTTCGCAGTCTGTGACCCGGACTATACATTTCCGGACCGCCGTAGTGAAAAACACTGAAACAAAAAAAAAAAAAAAAAAAAAAAAATGCAAAATTGCAAAATTAAAAGGAGTTTCTTTTTAAAACAAAACATATCTTGGCACAAACCAAGGAGCTATTCAATTAGCTGCGGTCGCGTAATCGATAAATGAGACCTAAAGGTCGCGTGCCATGACCTCACCTGTTGAGGTTCGTATCCTGGTCCCCGGATTAGCATTCAAAATGAACCGAGATGTGCGCAAGGTAAATGTGGTCACGTTACTTATCATACTGCTGGAGACAGTTTCCGTACAGATTCGGACAGTCTCTGCGAGCTACTCCCAATTTGTGTAATTCCAGGAGCACTCGCGTTATGTGGACCAGTGGTCGAGAGGGCGGGGGGGCGGGGTATTTGGACCGGCATGTCCAGGGGGTGGCAAGCTGAAGGAGGGCTTCAAAATTTTTAGTTCATTATCTTTTAACCAGGTGCACTCAAAAACCCAGATACAGAGCAGAGATGGGGGACAGTCATCTGTGTCGAACTACTGGGATAACCCATTGTTTCGGCCAGTAACCCTTGCCGTTCGGCAGGGTCATGACGTAGCCCGCATTGTCGGCATAGAATAAGTGCCGAAACACCGGGCGTTGCGGCATATACCCCTGCCGTACGGCAAGGTCATCTGCCGAAGACCGGGGGAGTTTCGGCATAGCCCGGTTATTTCGGCGCAGCAGTGTTTAACCCAGTACGTTGTAGAAAAGCTGTGCTTAGACTAGCACTTGCAACAAGCTCCTTAAATTGATGTTTTTTGGCGAAATTGAGTGACATTAGCGATCACAATGATTTTTTAGATTGATCCGATGGATTCTTGGGACAACACTTTTTTTTACGTTCTGCCTCGAGCCAGGTTATCTTACATTGGACTAGTGCGAGCAAAATGCTGGATGACACTGGTTAGATCGCCACTGAAATTCACAGTTCATGAAGTCCATGGAAGCATGTAAAACTCTACGATATTTTCATACTAAGTTGCCGAATTCCTAGGGCCTGTAAGGACATGGGAACCATACAAATAAAAAGAAAAAGTGGAACTGTATAGATTTATATTGGTTTTTTCATGGTAAGTTGTTTGGTGCCTTGAGTGGGGTAAAGTGGAGTGAACCTATTGTGTATGCTAAAACACTATGGCTCAAATTCAAAAACAAAAATATATATTTGCATAGGAAAAAAAAGACAGCACATAGCTTTTTAGCCGAAAGAAGTGAGAACATACTTTTTTATGGCCCTAATAATATGAGCGTGAAATTCTGCAAATATGAAAACATGACAGCAAATCATATTCCCTAATTTAAATATTCAAAGTAGGAATCCTGGTGATAAACCATCATTCGATACAGAACGTGTTTCGTATAGGTGTTAGTCCAACATTCACTCTTCAGTCGACTGAAGAGTGTAGGTGCAATTGTACTTATGTTGGAACCCATAGAAAAACGGAGGACCAAAGCTATCACTGGTACCAACATCGTAACTTTGTGCTTTTAATAATAGAATTCCCTGGGTGGTAAGCAGATTGTCAAAATTCGGTTTTCTTTATGGTGTAACTTAGATATTCTGCAACTAAATGATTTTACATTTGCAGGAAAAAATTGATTATTTCTTTGGGAAATTTGTATAAGCGTATTAGTGCCCTCTAAAATTATATTATAAAACAATCGAATACGGATTCGATAGCTTTGCGTGTCCAAAATCTCAAAGCACCCTAGCTAAATTGCGAACGAAGACATATTCGCTGGACAAAGATTGTACTTCAGTGATCACAAATCGATAATAGGTCGGTCAAGATGTAAGGACAATCGGTGAATTTACCTTTCTGTACTTCATAAGGATTGTCATGTATTTTCATATTTTAATTTTGGTGTTTTAATTATGTGACTTGTACTAATTGAAACCTACGATTTGTGGATCTTAAAATAAGTATCCAAGTCTTGCGACTTTACATTTTGATTTAAAAAAATATCACCTTAGGGAGACTTAGTGACATTAAACTCGCTTTACCAAGGGGGGGGGGGGTTACCAACAGGTGAACTTTAACTCAGGTGGTCAAAAGTAAAAAACATTCGTAAAATTTTTTGTATAAAGGTCATTGATAGGGTCATGGCGCTCACCGCTTTGCCGCTTGATGATGCAATTACGTCACTACACAAAAAAGTCAGCATGCGCTAGCGGTGACCCCAAGCGGCCAAAGCGTCACGCCATAACGATCTCCCTGCGCTAGGCTGCCGCTTTTCCCAAAGCGGCAAATCGCATGAGTGGACTTGACTTCAACTTTGGAGCGGTGCCCGAATCGATAACGTAGTTCAAGCGATAGCGCCGCTGGACCTATAACAGTCAATCCTGCAAGCGGCGTTCACAAAGCGGCTTGACGCTGAGCGGCAAGCGGCCCATGCTCACTACTGTACTGCCTTATGTGAAGGCACACTCAACGCACCACTACGGATCAAACACGTGGCAGGGATGTGCGCTTTGACTAAGTAGTATTCTCACACTCAGTCCATTTGTACGTACGCGCATACGCCGAGCGTGAATTATACTCTACGGTTCTTGGAGTGGAGCACTCTCATTTATGATAACGTTCACGCTGCAAAGTTCACAAGGGTTAATTTGTCCCCGTCCCCCCGTAGTGCCTATGTTGATGTTTATTGTCGCGCAATTAGTTGACAACGAATTACGATAAAGTCTAAGGTAACAACACGCCAGAAAGTTTTCTTTCACAAAAAAATCCGAAATGGAAATAATAAACTTTAAAGAAGACTGTCATGATAGGCACACACAACAAACGACAATAATAGAAAATACAAAGCCAGTACCGGAAACAAAAAACCAAGCAAACCCCAAAAAGGCAAAACAAAGCAAAACCCCCAAAAGCAAAACCAATCAAGAACATGTCAAAAAAAACAACAATGAAACAAAAAACACAGGTTAGTCTACCAATTTCCCGAACAAATTTCAATGCGAAATGCGTTTAGCCTATTTATTGATTTTTAAAAAATATTTAAAAAGGATTTCCCACAAGAGAGCCCAAATAATCCAAATGTAAGCAAGTAATTAAGACCCCAGTAGACAGTCGCAAAACCATTTAACAAAAACAACAACATCTTGACCTACGATCTTGATGAGGCATTTTAAACAAGGCGGCATCATTGTTAACGATACTAAAAGAAACTCAAAATTTCTCAATTCATGAAATAAAAAAAAATGATTGCCGGTTTTAAAAGTGCTTCAAATAAAAGTGTGAGCGGCTTACCGATTAACAAACTTGTTGTTTTCCCCCTTTTAGTCCTAAAGCGAGGAGAGTCGACCAGATTTAGGCCTAGTTTCAAAACCGAGACACTCAACAGTTGACCATATTTTTTATTTTAACCTTGTCTTCTTGCCCGACAAATATAACCTACTCAGAATTTGGTAGGAATGTGCTCAGACACCAACTTTACTCCATTCATTCGGCGTATAGGTCCTACATCAGCTGATTTCGATTTCAAAACACTGTTTGTTTTAAGGGACGCAGGGACGCACCAATAGACTTCAAGGGGGGGGTGGGTTGGAGGGGGGGTGGACGTTGGCGTAGGGAAGTTTTTTTTTTTCGTTGGGTTTTGGAGGCAAGTTTTTTTTCTCAAGTCATTGTAGGCGGGATTTTTTTTTTGCCTACTTGAGGACGTGTTTTCGTAAAGTGCGGGTAGTGAAAGTTTTTTTTTAATGGAAAGTGGGGAAAGTTTTTTTTGCTCATATGGTGGGTGAAGTTTTTTTTGTTTAGAAAATTCCAAACCTCCTTGAATTCAAATGGTGTGAGTCCCTAATTACAACCGCTCAGCAACACGACTTAAAAATAGAACAGTGGGACGAACACACTGCGTTAAACGCAGCACTGCTACGCTTGTAGTTCGGCGCATAGTTTGACCAATTGCGCACCGCGTTGCTAGGGCAATGACTCACGCAGTCCACGCGAGTGTGTTTCAATCGGTCAAACAACTGCCGTTCGTCATCTGTGTGACCTTAAAAAATGCATGTAATTTCCTCAATTTCTACTGAACGAAAGAGGTTCTTATGAGCGATTTTTACTTATTTCTTAGAGATGAGATTCCATTCAATACGATACAAATTTAAGAGAAATCTGTTCATAAAATTTACCTGACCCAATTGTATCGGAACAGTGAGTAAGACCAATTTTACTTTTTCATATTTTGGAATGAGTTAAACATAAATAAAATGCTCCAAAATGTATGATAAAAGTCCATTTGGTTCTCTATTGTTTATATATATTTGTCCAGTTTTTTTCTACATATTGGTAACAAAATGGATTTGAATATTCGTGTTTGGTTTTGGGCGAAATTGAGATTTGAAATCGTGCATTGTGAATTTACAGCAAATAACCGATTATTATTTTTGTCAGTTAGGGGGCTTTACAAATCATGGGCTACGGTGCAGGTTTTATCCGGTGACGTGTTGTGATGTGAAGGGTAACACTGGTTATGTAAAGAAAATGAGTGTCCTCCATGAGAGAGTGTCTAGCTACCATAGCAACAGTATGGAATAACCGTGACCTTGTAGACGAGGCCTTTGGTACAGTGCGGAAACAAACGATGCATACAGCACGCAAGGAGAACACGATAGACAAATGGGTGGTAGGACACTCAGTCACACGGACGCTGTGTTTGTAATATATGGGACACTGTGTGAAAGCGCAATAGTACGGAAGATATTATTCAGTTCACGGCGGGCTATCGGTTCTAGGGAAAGGGTCCAGGCTCCTCCGGACTATGACTCATGGTAACAGAGGTCCACTGGACAACTGCACCTGGGAATGGTATAGCCTGACTGCATCATGTATTTGTAGCCTATTGTGTATGTGAATCGGATATACCCCCTACCGGGACTATAGGGCCTTTTACGCAGTAAAAGTAATCAGTGTCCGCGATATAATAGTCCTATGTTACCGGTCTTCTAATCATGAATACAGCTATTCAAAAAAAAGGGGATGAACAATAGCTTAAAAACGAGGCGGTGGTTGTCAACCCTTGCCGTGTTTTGTTGTAAGGCGAGGTGCTAGTAGGACTCTCAAATTCTAATGAAGTTTTCGAACCAAGAACCCAGGTTCGAATCCTTCTGCTGGAGATTGGTAGGAGTTATATTTTTTTCTCTCTCAATTATTTTAGTTTGCGTACTAGTTATTGACACAAAATGAAATGACTTGGCTAAATACGAACGCAGATTTTTTTTCCAACGTTATTGTTAATCGTGCAAACGATGGTAGGAACTGAAGCTTGTACGAGTACAGGCATTGTGTCTGATGATTTAATACTATCACAATAATTCACATATCACGGACTATAAACTATAAACTCAGGGAAGCATCGTCACATGGAATCAACTCCTAGTATTAGTTATCCACAGGACAATAATATCCGTTACCATGGTCCAAGGGACCATGGTATTCCGTGTTAGTTGTCCACTGGCCATTAATTAATACCAGATACAATGTCCAAGGGACCTTATACCCAGTGTAGTGTCCACGGGGATTCTATGTCAGATGCCATGGTCCAATGGACAATGTATAAAGTGTAGTTGTCCACCGAACATTAATATATATTATCATGGTCCAGGGACCATGATACCCAGTGTTGTTGTCCACTGGACATTAATATAAGATCCATGTCCAAGGACCATGATACCCATTGTTAGTTGTCAATTGGACATAATACCAGATAACATGGTCCAGGGGCTATGGTACCCAGTGGTGTATGTCCAATGCTTAACTGTCCATAATCGTGGTGCCATGGGGACCATGAGCCGTGATAGTTGTCCACGGACATTAATATCAGATAGCATGGTCCAAGGGACCATGATACCCAGGGTCCCCCAGTTGTTCCACTGGGACAATAATATCCGTTACCATGGTCCAGGGGGACCATGTTACACCGTTTTGAAAGTTCACTTGGCATTAAGGTAAATGAAAACCATTATTCCCTGGCATGAAAACATGATAAATATTGTGTTGTAATGGGTAAAATTGGGGACCAGGAATATAATATATAACAAACCCGTTATATTTTACATAATTTCCCGAGTCTACAAAAAGAGAATGCAGGCCCGTGATAAGGATTGTTCTGAGGAGGGATGGGAAATTTTGTCAATAGGATTTTCTCCAAAAATCCGGCTCCCAACCAAAAAAGGTGGGTTAGCTTGGAAAAAGTTGACCTTTTTACCAAAAATGTAACTTTTTCGACAAAAAGCATTTTGGTATTTTACGGGCCTTTTTAGCTTTATGTGGGCTTTTTTGGAATGTGGAGGGGGTGTCCGCCTCCTTCGTACCCGCCCCCACTGGGGAATGTGATCGCTAGAAACCCCTCCTGTTTTCCTCGCTTAATAGAATCAATGATTTTTTATGACAGTTGTGATATAATAGTATTACTAGGTTTGTGAGATTTGACAGAAACAGAAGGTTTTTTTTTTTACGGAAATTTCGAGATTGTATTTGAATTATTACAATTAGGTTTAGACATGTTAGAGCTCCACTACCTGATTTACAATATTTGTCAATTCAACATATTCTCAAATATCTCATAATATAATAATATAGCCGAAAACTGTAACCCTCGTCTAACCGAAGGGGGGGGGGGGGGCACACCCCTCAGTTTGCTAAACCCCTTCTTGGTGCCAAATTATCTAATGTAATGGTCAATTGACAATTTCCGCTCTTTTCATTCAAAAACAAAAATCCCCAGGGGTATGGGTAAGATACTAGGGGACCCAAAGTGAGGGATAGGGGAACCCCCGGGAGAGAAGGAGAAGTACACAGAACACTGAATTTGGTACAAAGGATAGCTATGATCCTCTTCTTTCCATTGATACCAAAAATGAGTACCAACATGCCTAGCATTAAGTCACAATGACGTCATAAAGTTCGAACGTTGCAAAATTTGTCAATTTCCATGACACACCGAGGGACTATTCAATTTTTCGCCCAGAAATGTAGGAAATATCGATTTTTTAGCGGTCTTGGCTTTATACTTTGTGGCAAATGAATAGTTTTATCTAGTGAGAGCAGTTAAATGGCTATAATAATATTTCTGGTGCTAAAATTGCGAAATATAACTCCTTTCCTATCCTATATTCAGTATTTTCGTATTCTAAAATCTGACGCCCCATATGGAAATGTTGGTACTCATTTTGATACCAATGGAAAGAACAATTTCAAAGCTACCTGTGGGTACCAAATTTACAGGAATCGAAATGTCTTCCGTAATGAAAATAACGGGGGGGGGGTAGTCACCCCCTCGGGAGTTTGTTACAAAAAAAGGCTCAGGGTTAGACGAGGGTTAATTGACTTCTAGCTGACCAGCGCATTGTAAGGTTAAAGTTTTGTAATAATTATGGCATTAAACATGCAAGACTTCATTTTATGAATACTTAGGATTATTCGAACACTAAAACCAATTATGCATGTTTGCACTTATACTATGTTACTGAACACTGAACATTACAAAATTGAATTCAGCGAGTCCGATTTTGAACAGAATTCGAGAAAACAAGAATTGGTCCGCACCCCGTTCAAAATTAAAGAGACATTTCCAGAGAGAAGCGCCCTCAATTTCGAACCCAGTTTTTTTTTTGCCTATTTGGAAATTGCTACCAATTTATAAGAATCAAACCCTGAAGTGAATAAAGAAAAGCCGGAATACGCCGTCTATGAAATAAGATAAGATAGAGTACGACAAAAAATTCATTAGCATGAGAATGTTTCCTAAAGGAACGATTAGGATAGCAGGCAGTTCAAAACAAGGGTTTTTCTTTTGTGTCGTGGCTTGTATGTTCAATAAGCCTTCGAACGTTCTCGGTAGGTGTCTACAAACGATCAAGTGCATTTGAAGAATTTGTATCTCAAAATGTCCTCCACCCTGTAAACTGTCGACGTGTCTGGTTATGTTAATGTACCAAAGGTTTCAAGATCAACAGCATTGATTACATGTTGCGGATATACTCTCCTGGACAAAAAACTATCGCGACACTGTGATATTTTGTGTTCTTTTATAGGCTATACCGTAAAACTCGATCATAGGCACCTTGTGGAATTCCTGAGAAGGCTAAAAATCATAACAACACCTTTAAACCATTCGAACAATTCGAATTTGTCAGACCCGGGCATGAAAAGAGACCACCAGGAAAAAGATCATCCATGAAAGCCCAAAGTCGCAATAATTACCTTTATCTGGAGAAGTTATGTGGTGGTTGGGGTGTGGTGGTAATAGAATGATAGATGGTGGTTGTATGGTGATCTATAAGATTATGATCTTCTCGTATGAGCCGCATCTAAATGTGTTGAATTTGGTGGAGCCAGCCCACTGTTGTGAATTGGTTTGGTTTGAGAGTCTATATCACCGATGGCACGAATGTAGGGCACTCATTGAGAATGTGATCCGCAATCTTTGATGTGAAACCTACCCAGGCTGGAGATGTCGCAGCCCGCCCATCGGTGCATATTCTGTTTAAAACGATCCGACTCCTGTGCGAATCCGTTCAAGGTCCCCATTCTTACTGAAGAAAATTGCTACCAGTGGGTTCTGCTATAGGTGTAGTAGTGAAATTGGCTGTGGTTATCTAGCCAGGCAGTGTTCCATGTCTGTAAGATGTTGAATGGGGAGCTGGAAGAGTTTAGCAGCGTGTCGACAGAAAGGTCGACGGAGCGCTGTCGCTGGTCTGCCGAGCTGGTGATTCTTTGACCGTGTTACACACAGGTGCTGTTGTCCAACAAAGCCTTATTCACCATTTTATGTGGTGTGATGTTCTCTCCTCCTCCGAAGCACTGCAGTTTGCATGCCTGAAAGCACTGGTAGCAACTCAAGGGAGGGTGGGACAGCATCCTGTAATGGGTTTCTCATGAAAATCAGCCAGGCGGCACAGAAGTTTATTCCTCGAAGATACTTTGCCGCATACTGACTCGCTGATGCTGCCGATAAGTAGCTGCCGATCAAGCTTCCCTCCAAATAAGTTGGTGTAGGATTTTATGGCATGAGCCTCCACCGGGTGATTTGAAGCGAATCTGGCTAGAAGTAGCCCAATCAACGTTTTATGAACAAACTATGTTTGCAAGCATGTTACATATGGATTGCACAAGGACGATCCGGGATGATCCTGAGATGCTTGAGTGTCAAGCCCTTGGGCCACACGGTGTCGTATGCTGCAGCAAGGTCCACCAAGATAAAGCCTGCCTTACGACGCTTTTCAAAGCTCTCATCCAATATAATTTGTGAGTTTTTACAATCTGATGGACGCCTTGTTTCGTCAGGCAGAGGGGATTCGACGACTGGCTCCAGCCGGATAAGGATCAGCCTCTCACGTAGTTGAATGGAAACACATATTAGTGATATTGGGCGGTCAGTTCTTGGGGTTGTCAACAGGCTTGTTTGGTTTGGGGTGGCGATGATGTAGCCTCCTCCATCTTGGGTAAGACTGGTTGGCAGGCAACATGTGGTAGAACTCCTGGATCATCAAGACACGTGGCGGCAGTGCATCAGGAACTCCGCTGGTATATTATCAACCCCTGGTCCTTTGCACTCTTTAGTTGGCTGATAGCTGATGTTAGCTCATCTAGTAAAAAGGGTGTTTGAAAAAGTGACCGGTCCACGCCTGGGGCTCGACCCATTTTTTTGATCTCTTTTTTAATGAGCGAGTGTGCTGATGATGACGAGACGACGACGACGATACATGACGATATGAACGATGAGACGCGACGACGAATCTTCGACGATGACGATGAGGATGATGGGGGTTGGTTAGGATTTGATGATATGACCAATTGTATTGGGTAAATGACCACAATAGGATTCTAACCTTTTATACCTATTCGAACATGTAACCACCCTTTTTTTTGGAAATGTAGTGTACTTGCGCCTTACTAAATTTAAATTATTGTCGAATCAGCAAACTCATATTCCTTGGTTTTTGCAATTTTGATCTTGGTACTAGATATACAAATGACCTCAAAAAGAAAGACAGTGGCCTTGATAAGACTTTGTTTCTTAGCTCATGCTTGTTTGGATGATCGTAGTCCTTTATAACTGCAATACAAGGGTAGAAAATATAATTAGCAGGGGACTGTAGTGTAAGAGTGTGCGCTTCTGCGATTAAAATTGTGAATTTTTGCACACAAGTACTTAGGCATTATAATCAATTAAAATTGATGGAAGCACTTTGCAACCCCCTTAATGGCCCCAGCTAGGTTTTCAAGGTTATATAGGGGTCAAAAACTTTAAAGTGTTCTGATGTGTTAAAAAGCACACCATGGTATTTGTCTGGTCACATGGATTCCAAAAGGTATAGTTGCACTATCTATGTTTTAGTCTCGGAGTTATGGGGTAAAAATAGGGAAAAAGTCAATGTGGTTTGTACAGGGTCAAAAGTTAAACGTTGGCTTTGACTCAGTTAATATGTGGTGCAAATTGTTCCCTAGCTTAAAGATTGAATAAGGAATAGTTTCCCTTATCTGTTATGCTTAGTTTCACGCTAGATCCATACACATAGGTCACAGGTCAATAGATCAACAGCTGCCAATGCGTGACTTTATCGCCATTTTGGTTAAAACAACAAGTACAATAGTCAAAACTATTCCTATATTTCATTCGATGAGGCTAAACAACAATTTGAAACCCATTCTTTTTTACCATTTTACGTTTTTCCCCCATAATCCTAAACTATAAGTCACAGGTAGTACAAAACTATTACTTTTTTGAATCCTGGTAACCAGACAGACATCATGGTGTGCTTTTCAACACAATCGAGAACATTTTAAAAATGTTTAACACGGTGTTTTGTAACCTTGAAATCCAAGCTGGGGGCCATGAAAGGGGTTGGGCAAGTGCGTCCATCAATTTTTTGATTATCCAATGTTAAAAGTACTTGTGTCCAAAATTCAAAATTTTATCCGGGTTTGCATACAGTCACATAAGATAGTTCACTACAGCCCCCACTAAATTGAGTTACAATAGAGTAGTCAGTTTGTTGAAGCGAACCGAGGAATAACCGCGCTGCGAATTATGCCTTTAAATTTCGTAGTAAATCTGTAATTAGCAAATAGTAGCATATCCAATATAATCGTGAGTGACAAGATACTTGTTCGACAAGTATTACACATGTAAAGGGGGGAATTTATTCAATGCCTGAATGCAGAGTACTGTACAATAGTGGGTGATTTTAAAAACTGAGCTATCCAACGTTTATCCTGCCAATTTGAAAAGACTCTGGTCCAGTACCTTTTTGGTCAGACCAGGGTGTTCTTTGAAACCTTGTTGTTGCACACCTTGAATCTCGAAGGCAGAGTGATAGAGGTGAGCAAGAAGAGCTCCTACTGTATCCCACCGGGTTAATCCCAATAAATAAAAGCATTTTAACCTTTTCATCTTATCTGTCCTCAGACACCTTATGGTCAAACAAGTGCCATAAGTTTTCTGGGCAAAGTAAGCCGTTACCAACCTGTTGTGTTTTTTTCGCATAGGTTCGAATGTTTGCCATTTCCGCTGATACTGAAAGCATAATGAAAAAAGCTCCAATGGGTCGATTGCATAGACTGATCTTTTTTTAACACGCAATATACGCGATTGGCTTATGATGAACGGATGGTACGATGATTATAATGACGATGACGATGATTATGTGACGACGATGATGATGACGACGTGATACTGATGGGACGACGATGACGAATGATGACGATGGCTGACGACGACCGACGATGACGGAGGATGACGAGATACTATGATGCTCTCTGCTGCTGCTCTGCTGCTGCCTGCTGCTCTGCTGCTGCTGCTTGCTGCCCGCTGCCCCTGCTGCTTCTGCTTCCGCCCCGACCGCCTGCTGCTCGTTTGCTCCCCTCTCACCCGGTTTTTTGGGCCCGCTTTCCCCCCTTGGCCTGCTCGGCACGTTGAAATCGTATATGAACTCAAGTTTTGGCAATAAATAAAGTACTGGCGCCAGCAGTCGAGCGGCTGAGGCTGTCGCCTTTGTAAGTGTGGTTGTCGGTTTGGTTGAATGAAGTATCTCCGTATGGTGTGAACGATTAGCAACGAAACCTAATCCATACAAAATTATAGAAATTAGCACGAGATTACAATGTACCCGTCCAGTTTCATTAAATCAAACCTAAGGGGCGGCCGCGCTGCAAATTCATTCCAGATCAATCAAGGCACGCGAAGAATAAATACATGCACACCTGGTTTCCACCTGAACTTTCAAGATATTTGCCAAAATGATTTCTTTTTAAATCTCTGGTTGCTTGGGTTGTTTCACAAAGAGGACTGCCAATACAAGTGTGAAACACATTTTTCAATGGAATAATGTGGCCATGAAGACGTGGTTAAAACGAGTTTGGGGTTAATTATTCCGTATTGAAATACGTTTCAACACGATTTGGCACTCCACAACTCTCTCTGGAGGACAAGTCTCGATGAGTTCATCCATTGACCTTCGTGAAGCGCCTATAGCGACCAACACATTTAGTATCGTCTTTTCAAATTCGGGCATTTTGACAAGTGAATTTCGATTTTTATTGTAAAAGAGGGGCTATTATGATTTTTAGCCTTCTGGGAAGTCAAAGGTGCCTATGATCGAGGTTTTTACGGTAGTTGGTTATTTTGGAGTTTTGAAATGCTGTCCCTTTGTGGTTTAGATAAACAATTTAAAAATATCACTAGGCTAGGTGCATGACTGTTATGACTAACGTTAAGTTAGTCCCAGATGGTGCGACATTTTTATAACATAACGTTAGTCATGCAACGTCAAGCTAGCCATGCAAGTTTGACTAGCCTGGTGAAAACTAGTCAAGCTGTTATGCATTAACACTGGAAGATGGTGGGATTGGTCTGATACATATGAAGTGATGATTCGAACATTTGATTCCTTTAGTGCGTAATCAACCGGTGTTAATCAGGAAAATCCAGGTATCTATATGGAATGCATTGAATAATATAATAATAATAATAATAATAATAATAATAATGGTGTAACTTGTAATAATAATAAACAACCACTAATACTACTACTAATATAAATATAATAATATTAATATAATAATAATCACACAAAAAAACAAAACAACTAAAAAATTTTTTTTACAAATAATAATAATAATAAGATTAGTACTAAATAATATAAAAAACTTCTTTAACAACATTGACAACCAACTGAAGATATGATTTGATTGGATCGTTGGACCCGAGAAAGGCGGCCGGTATAGGCCAATATGGAACAAGTTAGTCAATCAATATGATGAACAAAAACTAGTCAAGCACCCTCATTAACGTTAGTCAATTACATGCCTAACTAGGTTATAAAACGTATAAAGCTAGCAATGCAGTCTTGATAGGATGGACAGGTGGAGTTGGACTCTAACGTCATTTAAGTCAGTCCTGCGAGGGGACTAGCCCTCTCTGACTAGTTGTTGACTAGTTTGTGTGTTGTCAGTGTGCAGGTTCTCAACTTGTAGGTGGAGACGGGACGATTGGTACAGTAGGTTCATGTAGCGTCCGACCAGTTTTGAGCAATCATAACGACGGCACCCGGCATCATGGGAGGGGAAGGGGGGGGGGGTTGTCAAGAGAGTCCGGTGGGGGAGGAAATGACCAAATATAGTTATGAAAGAATACCTCAAATACGCGCGTTGTTTATGCTTTATGATAAACAGTTAAAAAAAAAATGAAAGTGCGCAAAATCTTGCTATTTTAAAGCCAAAATGTTTTCATTTGGCCAAATTTTAACCATGTGGCGGCAAATTTCCTCCTTCCATCTGTTGGCGCCGCCATGCCTATAGAGAACGATGTCCGTCTCGAAACAGCACACCCATCTCTTAGTAATGATCGTCCGTCTATATTGGACATGATTCCTAAGGATGATAGTCCACTCGACTGCATCCCCACGTGCCGGACTTTCAATCCTGGTCACTATGTCCGGACGGACTGTGTTTCTAGATTTGTAACTCACCACGGACTATAAAACTAGGACTTAGGATCTCCGGGACTATGGGTCTGGTGGACTATAAAACTTCTAAACCGGCACGGGGTTCCGTACACGCCATCAAGGCGGATTGGTGGGTTAGTGGTTGCTGTGCTATTTAAACAATTCTATTAACTCTACGTACCATTATAAACAGCGCAAATCAATGGGCTGTCGTGCATTTCTCATTAAAATTTTCTTCACAAGTTGTTTTAGTTAATAGATAGAACATAAAGGGTTGCAGTCATCTCATCGGCTCAGAATGTACTTGGGGCACAATATTCGGAATATAATGATACTGCATTACCCTCTTATTCTTAGGATTATTTGTTTTAAATATTGTGTGCACAGTATGGCTCTCAAAAAACTAGTCAGTTTTCCATCATTTGGGGGCCAAAGCCCGCATGAAAGGAACAAAATTATTATTTCTTGGAAGTTTGTATAAGCGTATAGTGCACTCTAAAATTGTTTACCATGTTAGATGTATTGGTTATTGCCCATAGTAAATTGTTGATTAGTTTCAATTTCGATATATATTTTAAGCGTGTACATTATTATTAAAAGATGGAATGTATACTATGTAATGAGAAATTTTTAAGACAACGAGGAAAATATGGCTGTAAGAAAAATATTAACCACTTTCATGTCCTCCAAAACTTTTAGGGTTATGAAACATTCCCAGTTACTTGGAAATATTTCCTGAGCTTAAGTTTGTGGAAAGTTCTAGTCGATTGTATTGTTGCAAAAAGCAAAATTTATTAATGTTTATATAAACGACATAAAATTTTGTGTTCCCCCCACCCAACTTTCCCTAACATATTTACACGGAAAATATTTTTCCTGCCAAAAAATGAGTTAAACCATATAGTCGCGCCGATTTATTTCAATCCGTTTGATTGGCGGGCACTAAAGAAAAAACGTGATTTTGAAAGACCCATAGAGTACTGTGTAAAACATATTGGTCGACCAAAACATGGGCATATTTTCGTTTATAACCCATGATAACTTCCAAACCAAAACATTTTTACGCCCTAAATTTCACGGGTAAATGAGAAAAATAGTAGATTTCTGATATCAAAAGTTTTTACCACTTCCGGTAAATCTGGGATCTTGGGGACGAGGCTATTAGCGATCGGACCATGGACCTTAAGGAGCCAAGTTTGTAAGAGGTAATGAGTCCTGGGCCAGATAGGTTGGTCGGGTAAAATCAGGAGGGTCAAAGCGAGTGTGCTATCAAACTTATTCATAAACACCATCTATAAATAATGTGCCATGATAGACATTCAAAGTAGTTAGCTTAAGCTGCTAATTTGCCTAAACAAAATGGCCGTTATTGAAATTGTTCCAAACTAGTTTAGCCATATGTTGTCTTTTAGAGGAATTCTTTTGGTGTGATATAGTATTACTAAACATGAGGTGTTTGACCAGGCCCCCACCACCGCACCAAATCCTAATTTTAAATTAAAATCGACTCGCATAATCCAAAATGGCCCCCATTTCCATAAATTTTGAGCATAATTTGCCTAAAAAGTCAATGTTCGAGGTTCATATGGATGAGCACAGCACTTTAAAGTGTTTACCAAGGTCACTCTTTACTCTACTATAAACATATCTTCTTATACAAAGACTTCGAAGGTGGGCAACCTAAGCATGTAATTTGCATAAACAAAAAGGACGCCTTTGAAATTCGTCATAATAGTTGCCGGCCATATTTGTCTTGTAGAAGGAATTCCTTTCAAGTGAAAATATATAAACAAGGGTTCTGATTTAATGGACAACCACCAAGAACTAAAATCCATGCCATTTTTAATTAAACTATTTGCAGAACTCCAAATGGCCGCCCTTTCGTAACTTTTAAGATAATTTGACTGTCAACAGTCTGGTCAGGTATTATAAACGAATCGTACATTTTAAGTTAAAATACAGTATCACACTAGTATAATTATAATTGTAATAGTGTGGTATGCAAGACTACAGATGACAACTTAGATGCTAATTGCATAAACAAAATGCCCGCCATGGAAATTGCGCCCTAACTAGTTGCGGTGGTATATTATGGACTCATAGAAGAACCTATTTGAGGTTACAAAACTGCTACAATGAGGTATGATTAAACAACAACCAAAAATTAATTCATAAGCCATCCATTTAATAAATACTAATTGCATATCCCAAATGGTCGCATGTTGCCAAATTAGAATTTCTGTATTGCGTTGTTTTGAATTGTAGCCCACTTTGAATTCATTGGCATTTTACGTGTTAATGTAATTACACTCGAATAAATCCTGTCTATATACATAGTTTTAATAGGACTTAATTTGAAAAGAATATTGGAGATCCATTCTTGTACTACAATCTGTTCAATAGTTATTTCAATAAATTAGAGGGTATGCATTATTTTGGCCAATAATTTTTTTTTTAATTTTTACCAACGCATTTTATACAAACTATTCACCAATTCACAAAGTTTATCATTACAAGTATTTGTCAATCTAGTCTCTGTATTTTGCCTCCTTAATAGTCTGCTCTTCTCTTACCATTATCATCATAAATGTCCAAATGTAATGGACCTCCCTTTCATGTTTTCACATGTCGATACATGCACAAAATTGTACAGGACATCCCATTAGCCATACATAAACAGTCTGGCAACTTGCACAATTTTGGGCATTATTGCAGGGTAAGGAATCTATACGTCTGCTGCAGGTTTGCATTCATCCACTTGATGATCCAAATACCATTTAGACGTTAACAATCCATCCAGACATGGGGTTGGAAGGGGGTTGGGGGGGTTTTTGGGGAGAGGATTCTACGGCACAATATAGTTTGCCCCTCTGCATGAAGGGTTTAGGCAGAGTTTCTCACTGGAGGAAGCTGGCCAGGTTCAATTTCGCCTTCTTGGCCTCTAAATAATTAGTCACCGGTGATTTAGATGCATAGAACAACATGAACTCTTTGAAAGTTGCAAAGAAGTTCATCAGCCAGTGATCAAAAACTGAAGAGAGTGAGAGAGAGAGATGTCCACTTGTGAGATTGTGCATTTGGCCTCGAGGAAGTACAGCTCTACAAAGCTCGAGAACGAGAAGCGACACACACCTTTTTCTGCACACCAAACATGCTGCATCCAAGTTGAATCGGTTGTACTGATTCTCAGCCTGGCCTCAACAATGACATTAGGTGCAATATGTTTTGCAGTGTGGAACTCAAAACGGCAAGGTACATCAAAGATATGCATTCATATACAGTAATGGATGTGACTCTGTCGCGCATTTGCTGGCACAGGCATGTTCTGGACTGACAAGACTCATCAAATACCATCGTACAAACTCACAATTCACATGTCGTTAACTAGATTTTACACAAGACAACTTGGCCAGCTCTCCAATGTTAGAAATGTCTGCCCTCATGCAGAGACCCTCATGTTCCATTGTCTGTGGTTCGGTTCCACAACCACAGGTGCGTCCTGGTATGGCTTCCAGGTATGGCCGCTTCTGCAATCTGTTGACACCATCACATTTAGCCATGAGAGTAAACTCGGGACTCGGGTGGAGATGCTCACCGGGTTTTCAATACCAATAGATGGACTTCGGTTGATTGCAAGTTTTTCTTTCCACCAGGCGAACTCAAAGCTCCTTAGCGATCTGATAAGAGGTGGACTTTGCATAAGAAACCTTCTCTGGATTTAAGGCGTGTTGGCAGGCTGGTCTCTGCCTGGACATAGGTTTCTTCACATTAGATACTTGGCAGCATGCTCTTGCATGCTCGTTACACTATGACGGTGGTGAGGGTAATTCCTTGCTAAAAGGTTATAATTTCTCCGTTGGTGTTGGACGAAGCATGTTGTGATAGCCGGCCGGAGGCATTACTGCTGAGTCAAAGTGTTCTTGGCATGGGGTTGCTTTTCCCTACGGGCATTAGTTGCTCCAACAGTGGGCAGACAAGAGATGTTTCAACATTGTCTGTGGTGCTGTTCACAACACAAGTAGTGTCCTGATTTGCTTTTAGGTAGCCTCCCTCTGCAAGGGAAACTTAGAGAGGCAACTCTGGTCTCAACGGTTGAGGCATATCTTCATTCAGCCCTGAGGAAGTTCAGCTCCAGAAGGAAGATGTTCAACAGGTTCAATACCAAACGGATGTAATCTCTTTATACTCCTTAGAGACTGTTTCAAGAGGTGGACTTTGCTTCAAGAAAACTTAGCAGGTATATGTCCGGACATAGTGTCTCCACATTAGTTATTTGGCATCTACGCTCTTGCATGCTCGCTACATACTGGTGGAGCAATTCCTGCTAGGACTTATTTACGTTCTCCGTTGATTGATTGCTGGAGCATTACTCTTCGTTTCTTGATGTGGGTCTTATAAGAGGAGAGAGCGAGCGAAGAGAGTGCAGTCCAACCTCCTAGGTAAGACAGGTTATCACATTGCTCCAGGGGGTGTTCCAGACCAGGTTACTTTAAGTTGACATTTGGCTTCACGGTTGCGTAGATGGAAACACACACCTATGTCTTGGACGGATTTGCACGTAGGGTGTTTTCTAGTCTTAAGGGAGTGAGTTCACCAAAGCTTTGAAAGAGGTCTCTCTTCAAAACTGTGAAGTCTGCCATCTCGTGCGCTTATTCCAGATCGTCTGCATAGATAAAACGACCGGTTCTGCACTCCTAGGTTGGTCGTGGCATAGATGTTGAACAGTAGAGGAGCGAGCACACTCCCTTGTGGTAGTCCATTCTGAGTCTACTATCGGCTCTCCTTCAATCCTAGGTCAAAAGAACACTTGTTGGCCAAGTACCAAAACAGCATATGTGGTGTAGTATTCAAGTGGCAAATACTTGTAATGAGAGCTTTGTGAGTTGGTCAAATTATGTATAAGGCGGTATGTCAATTGTTATAGATAACAGATTGTAGCGATATCGCTAATGACTGGCAAAAATGGTAATTAAGGGCAAAAATGTTACATATATTACATCTATAAAATATTGAAATAACTACTGAAACACCCATATAATTGTAGTGCAAGAATGGACCATCAGATATTCTGGATGAAAAATAAGTGTTTAAAACTATACTAGTAGATACCCTACGTCCCTAGAGGAAAATCAGACTATCACCGCGAAAAAGTCGAGGTAGTTAGTATTTTGTCAGATAGTAGGAGCAATTTCCCACTAACCAAGGAAAGGGTCCACTCTATTATGATTTTTTTTTTTCAGATGGGTTTTACTGGTCGTTAGGGATTTAGAAATAGGAATTGACGAAGGTGAAATAGGATTAAATACTTGAATGCCCATGATTTTGAAAACTGGCCACCATTAAAAGCAACCCTAAGTGCTGAAATTTTGGGTAACAATAGAGGTTGTGTTTGCGATATATGAAAATAAGGTTAATTAAAATAGGGACATGAATTTGATTTTGGTGTTTTTATCACACCACACCTCATTTTAAGCAGTTTTCGAACCCAACTATTCTTCTACAAGTCCGGATAGCCGAACCTAGTTATGGCCCAATTAAAATGGCGGCATTTTGTTTATTCAAATTACATGCTTAAGTTGTCACCTTGAAGTCTTGCACCCATGCATGTTTATATTTTGTGCAAAGGTAATTATAAACTTATTTATCGGGATTACTGGTATCACTTGTTATGATCATAGGTTACATTTGTAATGTTTCATGACACATAATTTAGGTAATATTTAGGAAAGTTGTGTCAGTGTTTTAAGATATTCACGTTTTGGCTGCCATATTGATTGACGTCGTGTACAACTTTTAAAAGTATCATAATACATTTATTGTGTCTAAAACGAAATCTATATTCATGTTGTTTTTTATGGACAGGTATTTGTACTGTTATGGGGCATATTTTAAATGATTAGATTGGCTTCCATTTTGAATTTGAAGGATGGCTAAGGTTACAAGTGCCATACACGTGTTTGATCTATGTATATACTAGTAACTCCATAGTTTGATACTATCATCATAACATCAAATCCATTCATCATCATTCACGATCAAGTAGCATCATTGTCGTCATATTATGTCGTTTCTCAGAATAGCATGTCTTTTCAAAGGTAGCATTTAAAATTAAACGTAGCTGTTTAAAAAAGAAAACCTTTCTGCGAAATAAATCAGCCAATGCATAGTGAGAGAACAATAACATATATGTACGCCCACTACTCTTTACTAATTTCCCAGGTGTCGAGACTATTATAGTTTCAAGCCGTTGATGATTGCGTGACACAATCTGAAAAGTTAGAATCCAAAATAGTCGACGATAAAATGATGCCGGGCAAAAGATGAGTAGCAAGGGGTCGCGATATCAAACTACGGAGTTTCTATTTAAAAGAGTCACAGATCCGAGGTGAAAAGAATACACGAGCTGAACAGTTTACAGAGACTACTAACTTAAACTTAAAATACGAACTTTAAATTGAACAATTCAACAAATGATTGGGCTGTATTAAAAACCGAAACACAGACTTGGTGATAGCAGAACAAAACATAATACAATTAAAAAAAAAAGTCAAAGGTGGTTATAGCCACAAGGTATCTGATTAACTGACAGCACAAACGTAAAACGTTAATACAAATCGAATGTACAAGTGGCAACAGTAATTGAGTGGGCATATCCAGGTGAAATTTAAGAGACACGGCCACATTTGAAACATAGTGCGCCCTCAAGTATTTCAAAATTGATATTTTTGCATTGCTTGCTAAAGCTTTTATATACATCAGACCTCACCTGACATGATTAAGATCAAATCAGCGAACATTATGGAGGTCAACAGAACGAACGATTTTTGTCCCGCGAACGGATGTCGGAAGGGGACTATAAAATGGGATTCCGGCCGTATGTATGTCCGTAGGTCAGTGATAAAATGTTAACCTTGGAAGTTTGACACATGCAGTTTATATTTGGCAATAGCGTTAATTATAAAACTTATTTTCGGGATTACCTGGTATCACATAGTTATGATCATAGTACATTGTAATGTTGAGTTAACACAATAATTAGGTAAATATTTAGAAATTTGTGTCAAGTGTTTTTGAAGATTGCAACGCTATTAACGTTTTTGGCTGCCATTATTGATTGACGTCATGTACAACTTAAAAGTATCATTAAGACATTTATTGGGGCTAACAACATAATCTAGTACTTAATGTTTGTTTTTTATGGCAGGTATTTGCTGTTATGGGGCATATTTAAAAATGATTAGATTTTTGGCTCCATTTTGAATTTGAAGTATGGATAATGTTACACGTGCCATACACTTGTTCATTGGATCCTATAGTACTATCTAGTAACTCATGATTTGATAATATCATCATAATCATCATCATCATCTCATAAATCATCGAATCAGTAGCCATCATTGTCGTCATATTATGTCGTTTTCTCAGAAACTAGCATTTATTTAAAGGTTAGCATTTAAAAATTAAACGTAGCTGTTAAAAAGAAACATTTCTGCGATATAAAATCAAAGCCAATGCTAGTGAGCAGTAACAATAAACAGATATGTACGCCCACTACTCTTTACTAATTTCCCAGGTGTCGAGACTATTCATATTTCAAGCTGTGATTGCGTGACAAAGATCTGAAAGTTAGCATCCAAAATAGTCGTCGGATAAATGATTGCCGGGCAAAAGATGAGTAGCAAGGGGTCGCGATATCAAACTACGGAGTTTCTATTTAAAAGAGTACCCAGATCCGAGGTGAAAAGGAATACAAGAGCTTAAAAACAGTACAGAGACTTTACTAACTAAACTTAAAATACGAAAATTTAAAATTGAAACACTTTCAAAAATGATTGGTGTATTTAAAAAACCCGAACCCCACCAACTTGGTGATAGCAAAACAAAACATTAATACAATTAAAAAAAAAATTCAAATGTTGGGATAGCCAAAAAGGTGATATTGATTAACTGACAGCAATACGTAAACGTTAATAAAATCGACGTACATGTTGAAACAGTACATGGTGGGGAATAATCCAGGTGAAAATTAACGAGACACTGGCACAGTTGAAAAATACTGCGCCCTCAATTTGATTTCAAATTGATATTTTTGCATGGTGTAAAGGTTTATAAACAGTCAGACCTCAATGACATGATTAAGATCAAATCAGCGACCTTCGGTAAACAGAACGAACGATTTTTGTCCCCGCCGAACGAAGTTAGGAAGGGGGACTATAAAATGGACCGTCCGTATGTATGTCCGTATGTCCGTGATAAGTTAACCCTGGAACATTTGGGCATATCTATTTTTCGGGATGAGCTAGAGTAGCCAAAATTTGGTAGATGTAGGAGGGGAGGAAAACCCCCACTCAACCATGTAATTCATTTCCCCGGGGTCTTCCCCTGAGTCTGTCAGGGCGGTAGGGGGAAAAAAGGTCAAGGGGAAAGGGTCATATTGCACAGAAAATGTCAACATTTGGACATATTATGTATGATTATCTGGAGTTCCGTATAAAGGGCTACGATGATGTGTAACTTGGTCGTAAAGAAAGGCGGTTGATGCGTTCTCGACACTGATTTAGATTTTGGGTGTTAAAATCTGCTATTGAGGTATCTATTTGCATAATTTAGAAAAATCTTCCCGCAAGGCTTGTGTACAAGTTTCTGGAGTTTTCGTAAGGGCGTCTAATGATATATTGTGGAAAGAAGCGGGCTGAGGAGTTCTTGAGCTGATTAGATTTGGGCATATTTCGGGAAATTAAATATTGCAAATGAGCTAATGAAATAATATGCAAAAATCAGTTGTAATTGCTAGGTGGGGGTAGTCAAAGTATAACACCAACAAAGGTATTAACATATGTATACCCATGTTTTCATTGAAAGGTTTTTTAGTTCTGGTTGCAGCACGTGGATCAGTCTTTGGGTTGCAGCCTGTTTACATTGCTTGGAAAGGTGAAAATATGGAAAATTCAGTTGGGTTCGCCCATTTCCAGACCCCGTACAGGACCCATTTAAAAAAATGGGTTACACATGATTTTCTCAAAAATAGTGTTGCCCCAAATTGAATAAAGTATCATATTTTGACTAAATTTAGTGAATGAATTTTAAGGGATTTTTGCCGATTTAATTTTAAGGTTTCTTGAGCATTTTAACAAAGGTAACCATTTTGGGATTCGAGTGTAGACTTCATACATGGCAGATGTAGTGATCGCGACATTCGGCGGGGACATATTTGACGTATATCGCGTAATCGAGTCGCATTGTATAATTAATGACTCCGGCGACATGTATTGTAACGACGATTGGAAATGGCGTTTAACGCAGAGGCCAGAGGTGATTCTCACGGCTCTGTTTGACCGGTTCTGTGATCTTTGTAGTTTTAATATTCAATGATTACGAGTCTATTATGTTCATGTATTAGACCACATTGTTGACTTAAAGTAAAGAACGCAAACTGAAAGTGGGCCTACTAATTTACCTTGGGTGTCATTAGCATCTCATTAATGTACATACTGTTTTTGAGTATGTTATTTTATGTGCAAAATATATCTCATTCCATGGCCTAGACTCCTAGACTATAATTTGCGAGAATTGAAGAAAGAAATTTCGGTATTTGTGGAAAATGTGCCAGTTGCCGCTTAAAGTCGGTTACGTGCCCATTATGATTGCTTTCTTTTGTTACCTATTAGTAAGGTATTCGACTTCTACAATCTTAAATATTATTGTAATCTGCTGGTTCAGCTTTTAGCTGCATTTGGTGTTATAATGTGTTTTTGCCTTTATGAGTTTCTATAATCATAACCATTATGCCCTACCCAACTCTAACCTTAAAACTCTTAAACGTAAACGCCAACCAAAACTATAAAACCCTAATCTTAGATTTTAAAAAGGAATTACGTGAGTTGGCTTATTTTTCAGCCAAACATTTTTTAACTCACAAATTTCAATTCCTTGTAATATAGTTGTCCTGTCGGTTTTTCTATTTTTTATTATGTTTTCTTTGACAAGTCGGGCTATTATTAGTAGTTCACTGATTCTGAGAACTTTGTTCTATTGTTGTTAGCCTCTATATTCTCATTTAGTCTCCGTAGCATAGAACCATAAGCTCAAAAAATAGTTATTTTAGTGTATTAACTAAAAACCGTCAAGGCCAATAGTCACGTGTAGTTAGGTCCAGGGTAGGTCCTTGATGCACGGAAAGGTACAAACATACAGGCGTGGCTGACCTCTCGGTTCAACATGGCCCACGTAAACATTTGGTAGCCTAAATGTGTCACACGGGTTTTAAAAAGGTGATAGACATGTTCAGTTTGGGTCGAAGGATTAAAAGGATAGTTTCCTATATCTACACCTTTTGTATTTGCCACGACAGGCCAAAACCTGCTCATGGTCATCATGGGGTCTAAACATTGATATTGATCGGATTTGTTTCAATTGCTTTGAAATGTTGTTTATATGGGATGTTACAACATTTTTATGTTATGTTTATGTTTAATTTTATTGTTAATCAGCTCAAAGATATTAACAGAGGGCCATAGTGATGATTCCCCATAGACTATGTGGACTCTTCCTAACACAAAATTCCCCCCATAATTATGCCCAGCCTCAATAGCGGGCCATGTTTAGGAGCGTCCGTATCATGGATACACGCGGGGGGGCCCAGGATCAGCTCATAGCTGAACAATCCTGACAGACACCACAAAAAGCCATTACCAATGGACTTGTGGATACGAGCAAAACAAAAAAAAACCCTATGTAATAAAGCTCATTTATTTACATGACTATCTATAGCATGAAGAATTTGAGCAAGTTGAGAGAAAATCTGTTAACTTGTTTTTTACTCCAGGATGTTATGCAAAGTATAACCTTTTTCCATCGAGATGGTATTCATACAGTTCGGGGAGATAATAAAAGCCACACATTGCAGTTACCCTAGAATATATGTGCAAGGCAAGAAATTGAGGACCAGAATATCACAGTTATGCACAGAGTTGGGTTGGTTGTCTCATGTAGCAGTACAAAGTCATCTGGTTCCCATTATTTTAAGAATAAGGACATGCTCTATGCTTACTAGGAAACCAATTAACATTCTAAGAGCAGCTAGAAACTTTTGTTGGATAAAAGCCACCCATCACCATGATCAACAGTGGATTAATTCTCAGTTCATTGACACGTAAGGGATGATCTGACCCCATCAGGCGCGGATTCAGGGAGGGGCGGTCGGAAGGGCGGAGGGGCGCGCCGGCGAGGGGCGCAGCGCCTCCCACGGTAACCTTCTAGCAAATTCTTGCTTAAATTCAGCACATTTTTGAGCTATTTTGGACCGGTACAGACTTTCAGCCCGGTAAATTTTGACATTTTTCAAATCCTGGATACGCATGCCCATGGTCAGAAGTACCATTAGTTCGGGGGAGATTATGGTCCAAGTTCTGGCCTGACCGTAAAGTTGAGTATATATACAATTTTTGATGAAAATGATAGATTAGGGTATGTTAGAATAAGGAATCTGCCGGGTGCCACCTGGGCACCTTGGGAATTTTAAGAAAATCAAGATGGCGTAGCCAAAATGATAATATTATTCAACATATATTATCAAAATATGGAGTTACTAGATATACTATAGGACCCAATGAACAAGTGCATGGCAAAAACTTTATAACATTGAGTATACTCAAAGTCAAAAGGAAGCCAAATCTATACTTTTAAAAAGGCCTCTAACAGAAAAATACCTGCGATAAAAAATAAACACGAAGTACTTGATATGTTTGTTAGACACAATAAATGTATTCGATACATTTAAGGTTGGAAACATAACGTCAATTAATATGGCAGCCAAAAACGTTGAATATCTTCAAAAAATACTGACACAAAACTTCTAAATATACCGTTAACGTATAAATATTGGTATCAATAAACAATTAGAAATGTACTATGATCATAACCAAGCTTACCAGGTAATCCGGATAATAAAAATGTGTCAAATTTAAAATGATGCAATATAGGTGAAAAAATGTAAATTCTAGGGTATTGACAAATTTTGAACCCTATTAGTTTTATTTCGATTTTGACTCATAAAACAAATGAGTGTAGTTGTAACATGGTTAGGATCAAAGTACATTTCTAATGTGATTGACACATTGATTTCGACTTGAAGGCTGTAATAATTATAAATTTGTGTCAAGTTTTTTTGAGATGTTCACGTTTTTGGCTGCCATATTGATGACTTTCATTTGTTGTGAACTTGAAAAGTATCATAATACATTTATTGTGGCTAACAACATAATCTAAGTAATTCATGTCTATTCTTCCGATCGCCACGTATTGCGGTTATGTATATGGCATATTTAAAAATTAATTATTGGATTTGGCTTCCATTTGAATTTGAAGTATGACTTATGTTACAGTGCCATACCCTTGTTAATTGGATCCTATAGTATCTTTAGTAACTCATAGTTTGATAATATAGGGTTGAATAGATAATTATCATTATGGCGACGCCATCTTGGATTCTCAAAATGCCCAAGGATGCCCAAGTAGCACCCGGCAGATTCTTATTTAAATACACACCTAATCTATCATTTTCAGCCAAAAAAAATGGTATTTTGTATATACTCAACGTACGGTTCACATGAACGTTCTACCTAACTACATTATGTGTACAATGCCAGATAACACAAGCCTGGTTTTAAAACTGTTCCCTGTAGTCCACCCATCACAGTGGATGAACTTCTCAAGTTTCATTGACAGTATGATCTGACCCCTTGTCTAGAGAGTACCATTATGTGTACCATGGCCCGATAACACAAAGCCTTGTTTTAAAACCTGTTTACTGTAAGTTGTTACAATTTACCCCCTTATTTTACAATGTCCCCACATTTCCTAGCGGTGCGACTATAAAAAAATTCTGATCAGCACCCTTTAAAATATGGAAAAAACAACACTTCAAACCTTCTTTCCCAAACTCGAGAATAGGATTTTCCTTTATCACGCTCCAAGTATTGCATCTGGCCCGCTTTAAAAGGGCCACCAATGGCAAAACAAAAAAAAAAATTAATTCAGAAATAATGAAAATAGACGGCCTTACTGAATGAAATCACTTCCAAAAATTGAAAACATTTTGGTGTGTACATTCCGGTAAAAAAAAACAGGTAAAAACAGCAAGAGGTGGCCACTCGGTTGCAATTCCTGCCACGGAAAATCAATGTGTGACATCCCTGCCAGAATTTACAGTGTTATCTAGCATGTTTGGTGACACATTCAAAAAAGCTTCAGACCGGCGTGGAAGCAAATATTGTCCGCCGAACTCGTAGTCCGGCTACAATGGTAAAGAATATGAAGAATCAATTAAGTTGACTCTTTAGGCAACATTAGTATCACGCTTTATTCCGTTATCGGGTATGGAGCCGGACTGTGACTCCCGGCGGACTATAGCTGCCTTTCACACTGGGATTCAGGCATTGTACTTTAGGCTGGTATTAAGATATTGATATATAAATGGAAAGGAGAATTAGCAGGATTAGCACATATACAATAGCAATGGTATGTGAAGCGGAGACTGCAGCTTTGCAAAGTTGATTAAAAGATGGCGTAATGTTCAAGCATCCTGGTGAGAGAAGTTAGTAAAGTTACAAGGAAATAAATATTAGTATTCCCCTTTGTACAAAATATAAACACCCAAATATTTTAAATTACAGATTAAAGTTACTAAAGGGCTTATGTGAGCTTCAATCTTTACCTTGTATGAGTTTTTAGGTCTAGTAGATCGACGTTTTCACAGTACGGAGGCCATGTGAAAATATATTTACCGCTCAGAGTATGTTACCAAAGGACCTAAATTCGACATTGCATTTCCCAATCAAACACATTCAAGCGGGATTACTGTTTCTTCCTATGACAGTTGTACCAATTGTAGTCCAAAAGACGCAAAATATATAAAGTTGCTTAACCGTAGTCGATATCGGCATTCGTTATAATAAGGAAGCGAAACCATTATCTTCGAAGGAATCTAAAAGAAGTGCAGATGCATTTTCTAAAATTTACAAGGTGGACCACTGAAATGGGCCTAAGTATTACCAGTTGACCCTGGTCGCGAATTCATGGGAACGGTAAACAAATTAATGAACTCACATAATGTTGAAATAAGAAGAGGGTCAAAGGGCTCACACAGAGCTCAAGGAATTGTTGAAAAATTTAAATGAACCATTAGCTGAACGTTTGTTTGGTCATCAGTATGCTCAAAAATATTGTGGAGGGGCAAGAGGAGGAAAAAATGTTAAGATCTTCAGAATGGGCCTGTCGTATACCAGATGTTGGCAACGTTTTAAACGATGAACCACCGGCTAATAGGAATGAAGCCTTCGGAAGCCATAAAAATAAAACTGTAAGGGTGCCATCTATCGGCAACCTACCAAGACAATGAATGAAAAGCGTACCACCCAATGTTGGGTACGTTATTTATTTATATCAACCAGTTGAATTAGAAGGCGGAGAGCGAAGAAAAGCAACTGATCCAATAAGTCTTTGGATATCTATAGAATAAAGCGTGCTGTTTATTTGAAGCAAGGTGAAACTATTTTGTATTATTGATAATGAAAAAAAGAATTTTTTTAATTTTTTTATTTTTTTAGTTGTACCACCGAACACAGAATTACTCCTGACATGATGGTGTCTTGCTGCCAGGTGGCAAAATGACCAAACGTAGTGTGTAATCCCATCATTCTAATCCAACGTTTGACGTCAAAAGGTGACAGAGACATTTTGTTTATATAAGATTCCATATACTGATGGTTCATATCTTGCCGTAACAAATTATCAATGATGAAAGACCGTTTGATTATTTAAACAAAGTATCTTTAAAGTTTTCATGAAGTATTACAATAGAATTACTTCTTGGTCTAAATCCTACATATTCAATGATTGGCGCACGTACCCGCGCATTCATCTTTCATTTTTAACAAGCAAACACTTTGTGTTTGTAGTGCTGTGTAAGAAAGTGAGCTTTATGGAGTAGTCGCTTGTTCAAAAATCAGCATTTTTGAAGCCAGATCTATGTACAAGTCATAGGTTTTGTATTTGCATCAGCAATGAGTCACGATCCGTGTAAAGCAGGCATACATTATCACATATTGCCTTTTCAGTTGCTTATAGAAGAAGTCATACCTCAGTCTTGTCAAAGCCAGAAATGCTCATTCCCACATAAACAGGTCGGTTTAGAACTATCTGTCTTTTACAGGTGTATTCCTGCAAGCAAGTCGTTGTCAAAGATTTTTGTCGGGCAAATGCTGGTTTTGCCTATAAGCTTCGTAGTGTGTCATCTCGTGGGCAAGTACTAGTTGGATAGATACATGCTTCGTAGATTCCCATAGTTTACCAAAAACACTGAATTATTCACGAGTTTTGTACGGTCTTTCTCACAAATTACTAGTGCTTTGCTGTCTTAGCTCGGTGTTCATTCTAATATAAGGTTTCCATCATGGACTTTGTTGATCCCGAATGCAAGGACACGGTGAATTTGTTGTAAGCGCATTCCTAAAGACATGATACAACTGTAAAAATTTCTATAGTGTACCCACATATGTGCTTTTGTCCTTTTTAAATTAGGCACAGTTCTTGATCTTGTTAATTTATTTTAACCCAAGAGGTGCTTGATAAGGAGATAAGCCACTCTCTAGTACTTCAGATACTTTCAGGTGCCAATGGATAATAATTATGGCATGTTGTGTAGTCTTTAGGGTATCCAAATCAACTTCCAATATGCATCCTGTTGGTGTGAACCTGTGGAAGAAGATTCCGGAATTGTATTCTTCAATCTGCACTCACCCACCGGAAATTAATACCTGTCGGTAAAGACTGGGACATCGCCCAGCCATAAAGGTTGTTTGCGTCTAAATACACTATGTAGTTTGTTTGCTCTTGATACAAAGAATAGCCTGCGACAGACAGGACAGACAGATCTGTTTAGTAGTATAGATATCTCAGGGATTTCGATACGAGCAAATTGTAAAAATGAGGCGCGAGTCTTGAAATGCGAATAAAGTTAGAATGGAGATCTTTATTCAATATAATGTGACAAACTATCAACTAATACGTTTTGTACCGTTATATCCAATAAAGTACACGACAATGGTTCGATATGTGTTATAAAATAATACTTGACAATACTAATTATGAAGCTGTATTGTATCATCTTCGCCCTTCCCATCTCGCCCTCGGATCTAGCCCTTTGTATGCAAACTTAAATCGGTCCGTAGTCGTGTGTTACCGTTCGGAATGCGTAAGAGCGCCCTCCAACCGTTAAGTCTTTGATACAAAAAACCAATAACAAAGCACTTGGGTTTTAAGCCGGAAGTTAATGCCGTTTTGGAATTCGTGTGTTGCGTTAGGTTGGCATGTCCTCCACCAGGGTTTTTCCTATGCAAGTGCGCTTTGAGCTTTTGTGATTATCTTAGTAATCTTATCGATTATTCAACATTTTTGGTCAATAGGCTACATGTTTTCACAAAAAATTCCTAAATATCAGGGTTTTTTGGTGATGCTCAGCGCAATATTGACTATGAATATGTTTGAAACGATCAGAAAAGAGAGTACACAACAAAGGAATGTTTGACGGCCTATAAGGGTCAAGTTTTGCCGACAAGGTATTTGGATAGGGAAGGACCTTGGAATGAGTAGCTGTCGGATGGTACTCACACTGGTGGCACGGGTATACCTTTCTGTCAATGGCGTAACTTCAGCGTACCACTATACGAGGGGTATGTGTAGATGTTCTCAAAACTATTTGGCTCGGCGGGGCGGAGGGCTGTATTACCCTTCATAAATATTCATGCTCGCGGGCCAGCTGCACCCTCTTTTGCTATGTTTGCTGTATATTCAAAACTGTTCAAGGGCCGACCACCAACGCGTCCGAGGGCCGGTCTGGCCCGCGGCCCGCCTGTTGAGAACCCCTTGATATAAAAACTGTTGTGCACCCATAATTGGACTGTTAAATGCAAGAAGTAAGAGCTTTAGGTACTGCATCAATATTGCAAGAACCCTGGCTCTTAACAGTTAGAGCTAAGAGTAAACATGGTGTAGCTAAGCTCTGGGTTTTAAAACGCGGAAACTTACTCTGTAACGATGATCTATTTGCCAAATATGTGCCACATCGTACCATCAAATGTCACCAGCTATGAATTAATACTGTGCACCGAATAAGGTCAAATTCATTCGCTTAACGTGTGATACCTTTCTTCACAGTAGTAAATTGAATATTAACTTTCAAGGTGTTGTTGTACGGCCTCTTTCTTATTGGACTTGTTGGCAGTTTGATATTGTACCCTTGTGATCTGGATCTTGGGGAAATCTACACGGCAGCGCAGATCCAGGATCGGATCCAGTCTGATCCAGATATAGTATCCAGTTTGCGGTCTACCCGGGCAACGGCCAAACTTGATCAGATCTGCAACGCATACATGGTGTGTAAACGCTTGGTTAGTGTCGCGCACTTTAAGCCGCCGTATTTAGGTTACGCGGAAAGTATTCCTCGATCACAAGGTTACGCGTAGCATTCGTACACTTTTACGCTTCGAAAGGCGTTGTACTTTCGCACTCACTTCGCCGTGTAAGTTCTTAAATGGTCTCCCATGATATGGATCTGTGATCTGGATGCTCGGTGATGCGCATCGGATCGGATCTGATGCTACGTGTAGAAGAGTTGGCCCCCATTGTGGCAGTTTCATTTTTTCTCCCCAAAATCGATGAATATATTGCTGATATGAAATGTGACGTCACGCTGGCACTGGCAGTAAATGAACGAACACAGGGGTCGGCGTTTCAAATTAGTGCTACGGAGGTGTGATCGGTCCCATTGTACTAGAACACATACACGCATTGGGGAACAAATAAGTGATACAGTGGTAAACTGAATGCAGGTGAGTCAGAGAAAAAAAGCGAGGAGGAAACCGGGGAAGGAAACCCCAAAAGTCGCCCCATATGTTAAAAGTTTGAGTGCAGCATCTCAATTAAGCAATGCTTTAAAAGTGTCACTAATAAGCTTCATTTAAAAAAAAAGATTGATCAATTTCCTTGTTACTTAAAAAGTTACGGGATGTTGACATCGAGACCAATATGTTTACACTCTGTCCACGGCATCCTCAGGACGGCATCTTAAAGGTATGAACAGCTCTCAGATTATGTGTTCCATGTTCCATTCCAGGGGAGGATCCAGGAATTCTCAATAAGGGGGGGGGGGGGGGCGCCAGTCACTATAGCTTTTAAAAATTTTCCGGCTCGCTTCGCTCGCCGGGGTAGACCCATTTTTTTTCACTCGGTTCAAATCGAAGAGCGGGGGGGGGGGTTTGTGGGGAGTGGCACACGCCTATAGTTGAATTTTTTCAAGACACCAGAGCAACAAAAAAAGAACACACAAGAACAGTACCCCCCGCTCTCGAATTTCAATCAGAGTGAAAAACAAACTTGTGTCTACCCGGCGAGAGCAGCGAGCCGGAAAATTTACAAATTGTGTCGCAAGGGCGCCCACAAAAGGTTATTTCAGGGCGCCCGCGCCCTGTGCGGGCCCCAAAGGCATTTTCTAAATCTACAGCGCCCCCGGCCGCCTGTTGGGTTGCAAAAAATAGGGGGGGCGCGAGCCGGTGCGCCCCCCTAAATCCGCCTATGCATTCAAAGCAAGAAGCTGATGTCCAGTTAAGGAGAAGGTTGGATATACAAAGTCAGCAGACATGTGTGGTTTTCTCATCGTACCGTCATATTGGGACAGAAATGTCTGCAAGAAATTTTGGCATCGAGTTTGTAGGAATTGGCCCGGAATTAATGGGCTCCAATGTGCAACCACACCCTACGCCATTGGATTCTTTGTAGTAAGGTTGTGATCCTCTTAGGTGATCAGTAGAAGAAGGAGGGCACAGACGTTACTTGTTTGATAATGAGGGATACGATGAAGGTTTCGAACAAGTTAATTTGTCATTCAATGATTAAATAACCAGGTTACTAAGAGGGTTAATTTGGCCATTCCGACAAACTTCAATGCCGAAAAGTTCTTGTAGACAATGACAACCACACAGGGCTGATGGAATCCATTAAGTGACAGTATAATCCAAACCTTCTCCTTAACTGACAAAAACGATATCTGGTTCAGAATGGAACAAGTGATGAAACCAAAAGAAATATGGGGACAGTGTTTAGTGCTAGGCTTGAAGATGCCATACGGTGATGCAGGTGGGGGACAGAGTGTATAAAATGCCTTGTGTTCAACGCCCATTAACTTTTGAAAAGTACAGAGGAGAATTGGCCTTCTTTTTTTTTTAAAGACGACACTGGCACAATTTTGACAAATAATAGGAAGCCTCAAGATTTTTCAGAAATCGATTTTTGCACGGTTGTAAAGTTTTTATATAAAAGCCCTCACCCGAAATGATTAAAGACCAAATCAACTTCCTATGGGTAAACCGAACGATTTATAATTTAGCGTCGCCGGCGCCGTTAACTTAGCAGAAGCCCGGCGAAAATGGCGTTAAACAAACGAAACACGCACGCCGTATGCATGTGCCAACGCTATGAACAATGTTTGACCGGTCTATAACATGTGGGTTTTAATATATCAGTGAGTACGACGGACGAGTCCAAAAATATTCATGTAATATACAACATTGTTGATTACAGTTCGTTATGGAAAACTTAAAAGTTATCCTCCAAATTACCTGGATATCTTTATCATCGATCAATGTACCTATCTGTTTTGGGGTATGTTATTTTTTATGTGTAAATATATCTCTGTTCTTCCATGCCTAGCATCATTTGAGAGCAAAATTGAAGAAATTTTATATTTTGTGAAAATGTGCCAGTGCAACTTTAATAGAAGCTTATTATGACAATTTTAAACGTCATTGCTAAATTAAGATGCTTTGCACTCGAAACTTTTTACAATGGGGCCGTTCTTTGGGGTTTCTTTTTTCTGTATATGAAACTAGAAAATATAAACACTCCATTGTGCTTTTGAAAAAATCTGCCTCCAATACGGTTAGATCGGAGTGACACCTCTGTTCCGGCATCTGTGTATGTAAAGAAAATGGGGGTATGTTTGATTCCACCATGAACTGAGTATAACCAATCGAGCGGAGTAACATTGTTAAGAGGTATAATGCCAGATTAGTAGTTACGGCGTACGTATTGTAGGTTTATCACTTTTTTGCTGCTGAACCATGCTGTAGGATCTTTGGTATTGTTCAGCATTAACTAACCAACTATTTCCTATACGGCGGCCAATGAAATAGATCATCAAAATGGCTTCCGGCGCTTGCAAATTAAAGCTGCGCGTTTGGTCGTATGCGGTCCAGACCAGAGTCGTCACAAATTTTGATCTTCAGTGGTTGACATGTTAAGGAACGTATCAGATACAACGTATCAATATTTGTGTATAAGTCTCTTCATGAAGGCGCTATCAACCTAATGATGTCAATATTTGTATAATGTGTTGGATGTACAAGACGAAGGCTACGGTTTCTTCGGGTGTTACGAGGCTTGTTATTCATCGTACCAAGCGTAGATTTGGAGACAGCTCATTCGATGTCAGTGTTCTAGGATCATCGGGAACAAGCTGCCGGTTACATTAGAGAAGCACCTGAAACCATTGTCTTTAAGAGCTCCTGAAGGCAGTAATATTCATGATGCTTAAAATTTGTTAAACTTTTGGATTTGTAGGTTTTCCTTATTATGCGTATATTAATTCGCATTTTATTTTGTTGTAAGGCGCTGTGATCTCTGTAAAGGCCATATCAAATGCTATTTATTATTCTGATAGACATATACTGTTATTTACCACCCAAATGTTGTGACAAATACTATTTATACAACAGTTAAAAGGCAAGCACTAGAGCAAAAAATGGAGGAATTTTTTCCAGGACTGCGCCGACGCGGGAATCAAATACCCACCGATCTTTTCGACCGCTACCGGACGCCTACTCGGTGTGTCCGATTGGAACAGACCCCCCCCCCAAAAAAGCTGGACCTATAATCGTGAGCCGTCGATGGTATCCAGATTACACAGCATTCAGGAACGAAGAAACTAAGGTACGTTTTCTGAAGAGCGATCGTGGTGCTGGGATGGGCAGGGATAATGATCAAAGTAACGATGAGACTGTTTCAGGTATATATTTGCAGTTTGTCAAAGATTACACTTTTGTCAACTTCGGTTTCCATTTATAATTGAAACAGGTATACTGTCCTGTAAGTGAGTATAAGCTGCCCTGCACACCGATTACAACCACCAATGCTGAATACTTTTTGAAATTAATGAAGCAGGCTATTTTGAATGTTCAACTTAAAAAGAGCCGGGAATCAAACCATTTGTGTTGTAGTAGTTGAAATGGAAAAGCATATTGAAAATAGTGACCTGTGAAATCGGCAAGTGAATGGACTCACAAAGCTGTAATCTTTAAAAATCAATGGAGATGTGACTAGTTACCATCATTGCAGAGGCCAATTATTTTTTATTATTTCTTTCAACTCCTGCATTAATTAAGATTTGTCTTTTTAGTCTGGAGGCTTTTGGTAAGATTTTGTTTAAAACATTGGGTATTATAAGAAATGACGAGGAGTTTTGTGTATGTACGTTCTATGTGATAAATCAATGGCCCTATTGATGAACATGATATATTCTTCTTAAAGGCTAAATGTTTAGTGAGGGGAGAAAGTAATCAGGGACAGGTTGATGTAACATGGTGTTAACTGTCGCGTACATGGATCGGGTTAAAACAAATTATTTTTTGTGGTGGACTTTTTTCAGTACTCAGCTCTCCAATTGCTAATGGAACGGCTTGGTCAAATTGGTTGGAAGATAGTCTTGGGAAAAATACACATAGTACACGAGGATCAAATTAAAGAGGGACTCCCGAGTAGAAAAATTAAGAAGGTTCATAGTTAGATATAGGGTTGTGTGGTATTGGACCAAACCAGAATCTGCAGCATGGAAGAAAGAGATGAGAAGGAACCACAACAACGACCCACTTGACGTTTGACCGATCTATCGCGCCCATAATTGCAATTGTTGATATAAATCCATATAGCTGATGGTTCTACTCCTTAACACATTCATCCCATGATGAAGACCGTTTGATTAAACTATGAGTTCTGGTTGTATAGTTTTCATGAAGTTTTACAATAGAATCATTTTTGGTCTAAAATCCTACATATTCCAATGATTTGGCGCACGTACCCGCGCATTCATCTTTCATTTTAATACCAAGCACCTTTTTGTTTGTAGTGCTGTGTAATAATAGTGATCTTTAGAGTAGTCGCTTGTGCCAAATAAATCACATTTTTAGCCCATATCTATGTACAAACAGTCAATCGTTTTTTCATTTGCATCAGCAATGGTCAGTATCCGTGTAAAGCAAGGCATACATTATCCACATATTGCCTTTTCATTTGATTATAGAAGAAGTCATACATCAGTTGCTTTCTTCAAATCCAAGAATTGCTCAGTTCCCACATAAACAGTCTGTTTTAGAACTAATCTTCTTTGTCATGGTGTATTCGCCTGCAGATCGTTTGTTCAAAGATTTTTTGTCGGGCAAATGATGGTTTGCTATAAGCTTTCGTATGGTTTGTCATCTTCGTGGGCACGTACTAGTTTGATACTACACATTCGTGATTCTCCATAGTGTTTACAAACACTGAATTATTCACGAGTTTGTACAGGTCTTTCGCAGGCATTACTAGTTGCTTGCTTTCCTTTAAAGCTCGGTGTTCATTCTAATAACGGTTCCCTCCATGGACTTTGATCGAATGCACGGACACGGTGAGATTTGTTTCAAGCTCATTCCTAAAGACAGATACAACTGTAAATTCTATAGTTTAACCACATATTTGCTTTTGTCCTTTAAGTTAGGCACAATTTCTTGATCTTTGTTGTAATAATTTAATTTTTCATTCACCCAAGAGTTGCCTTTGATAGGAGAATAGCCACGTCATCTAGTACTTCAAACTTTCAGGTGCAATGATTAATCATTATGCTGTTGTGTAGTTTCTTTAGGTATTCCCAAATCAACTTCCAATTGCATCCTGTTTGGGGTGAATCTGGTGGAAGATTCCGAATTGTATAGTACTCGCACTCACACCCACCGGAAATACCTGTTTGGTAAGACTGAGACATCGCCCAGCCCTAAGGGTTTTGTTGCGTCTTAAATACATTAAGTAGTTTGTTTGCTCTTGAACGAAATGCATAGCCGGACAGAGAGACAGACAGATTGTATTTAGTAGTATAGATATCTCAGGATTTTTCGATACGAGCAATGGTAAAATTGAGGCGCGAGTTCTTGAATCGAATAAAATTAGAATGGAGATCTTTTTATTCAATATAATGAGTGACAAACTATCAAAAAAATAGATTTTGTACCTTATATCCAATAATGTACACGACAAGGTTTCCGGATATTTTTGATTTGATAATAATAATACTTGCACTACTAAGTTATTAATCTTTATTGGTATCATCCTCGCGCCTCGCAGCTCGCCCTCGGATCTCGCCCTTTGTATGCAAACTTAAATAGGTCCGTATTCTGTGGTGTGCCGTTCGATATGCGTATAGCGCCCTCCACCGTTAAGTCTTTGATCCAACAATACAAGCACTTGGTTACTGCCGGAAGTTATGCCGTTTTTGAATCGTTTGTTGCTGTTAGGGTGGCTGGGGCCCTATCCCCCAGGTTTTCCTATGCAATTTGCGCTTTAAGCTCATTATGATTATCTTAGTAATCTTATATATTATCAACATTTTGTCACATATGCTACATGTTTTTACACAACCAAACTGAAATACGGGTTTTTTGGTATGCTCAGCTCATCATTACATGAATATGTTTGAAACGATCAGAAAAGAGTTAATAACAACGGAATGTGTGACGGCCTCTAAGGGTCAAAGTTTGCCTACAAGGTATTTGATAGGGAGTTACTGTGAATGTGTAGCTGCAGAGGTACTCCACCACTGGTGGCATCTGTGTATACCTTTCTGTCACTTGCCGGTAACTTCAGGTACACTATACGATGGGTCTGCGTAGATGTTCTCAAATATTGGCTCGCGGGCCGGCGGGCTGTATACCCTCAAAATATTCATGCTCGCGGGCCAGATGCACCCTCTTTGCTATTTGGCTGTATTATTTCAAAAACTGTTCAAGGGCAACCACCAAACTTCGCGGGCCGGATCTGGCCCGCGGGCCGCCTGGTGAGAACCCTGATAAACTGTTGTGCACCCATGACTTGTCAAAACTTCAGAGTACTTAGCTTTAGGTACTGCATCAATATTGCAAGAACCCCTTGTCTTACAGTAGAGCGAAGAGTACACATGGTGTGTGGCTTTAAGCTCTGGGTTAAACCGCGGACTTACTCTGTAACGATGATCTATTTGCCAGATAATGTGCACAATCGTACCATCCAAAATGTACACAGCTTTAGGAATTAATTACTAGTGCACCGGAATAATTGTAAAATTTTAATTTCGTTTTTAATTTTTTAGGTTTTTTCTTTTTTTAAATTGAATATTAAATTCAAGGTGATCTTTGTACGCCTTATTATTGATCTTGTTGGCGCAGTTGCTATTTGTACGCCTTTGTTATTGCATCTTGCGGGCAAAATACACGGCAGCGCAGATCCAGATCGGATCCAGATCGGATTCAGATCTCGTATCCAGTTTGCTGTCTACACGGGCGACCGGCCCAACTTGATCCGATCTGCAACGCATACATGGTGTTTGTACACGCTGGTTAGTGTCGCTGCAACTTAAGCGCCGTACTGTTAGGTTACGGTAAAGTATTCCATCGATCACCAAGGTTACGCGTAGCATTTGTACACTTACGATTCAGAAAGGGAGCGGACTTTCGCACTCACTGCGCCGCCGTGTAGAGTTCTTAAAACGGTCTCCCATGATCTGGATCTGTGATCTGGATCACGGTGATGCGCATCGGATCTGGATCTGTGCTCCGTTGTATAGATTGCCCATTGTTGTGCAGTTTGAGATTTTTTCTCCCAAAAATAGTGATATTGATGATAGTGAAATGTTGACCGCGCCTCCGTTCACGCTGGCCAGGCAGAATATGGAACGAACCACAGGGTCCGGGTTTCAAATTAGTGCTACTGTAGGTGTGAGGGTCACACATGTCCTAAGCAACACATACACGCATTGGGGAACAAATAACGTGATACAGTGGTACAAACGGAATAGCAGGGTGAGTCAGGAAAAAAGGAAACAGGGAAGGAAACCCAAAAGTCGCCCCCATATTGTTAAAAGTTTCGAGTGCAGCATCTCAATTAAGCAATGCTTTAAAAGTGTCACTAATAGCTTCATTTAAAAAAACAAGAATGATTCAATTCCCTTGTGAATTAAAAAGTTACGGGTGTGAACATAGAGACCATTAATTTTTTTACACTTGTCCACGGCATCATCAGGGACGGTCTCTAAAGGTATGAACGCTCCACAGATTTCACTTGGTTCCATTGTTCCATTTCCAGGGGCGGGATCCAGGAATTTCTCAATAGGGGGGGGCGCCCGTCACTATTCGCTTTTAAAATTTTCCGGCTCGCTTCGATCGCCGGGTAGACATTTTTTTTCACTCGGTCTAAATTCTGAAGAGCGGGGGGCGGGGTTTGTGGGAGTTGGCAACGCCTATAGTTTACTTTTTTCAAGAACAGAGACAAAAGATACACAACAAAGACAACCCCCTGTCTTCAGAATTTCAATCAGAGTGAAAACAAATTGTGTATACAAATTTATCATAAAAAAAGAAAAATTTTAAAATTGTGTCGGCAAAAGGGCACCACCAAAGGGTCATTTTCAAGGGCGCCCCGGCCCTGTGCGGCCACAAAAGGCATTTTCTACATCTACAAGGCGCCCACCGGCGCCCTTTGGTTGCAAAAAAATAGGGGGGCGCGCGCAGGGTGCGCCCCCTAATCCGACATGCTTTGATGAAGCAAGAAGCTGATGGTCCCAGTTAAGGAGGAAGGTTGGATATTACAAACGTCTATCAGACATGTGTGGTGTTTTCATCGTCCCGTCATTGACAGAAATCGTCTGCAAGAACTTTTTGGCAATCGAGTTGTAGGAATTGGCCACGGAATTGAATGGTCTCCAATGTGCCAACCACACCCTACTCCATTGGACTTCTTTTGTAGGTAAGGTGTGATCATCTCTAGAGTGTTCAAGTAGAAGGCAGGGTCACAGACGTTACTTTTGAATGAGGACTACGATGAAGGTTTAGAACAAGATAATTGTATCAATGATAATAAGAACCATTTTACAAGAGTGTTAATTTGGCCAATTCCGACAACTCAATTGCCGAAAAGTTCTTGTAGACAATGACAACCACACAGGTCTCATGACTCCATTAAGTTATAATCCAAACCTTCTCCTTAACTGGCAAACGATATCTTGGTTCAGAATGGAACAATGAAACCAAAAGAAATCTGGACAGCTGTTTATGCCTTTAAGATGCCATCCCGGGGATGCAGGTGGACAGAGTGTAAAAATGCCCTGTGTTCAACAGCCCATAACTTTTGAAGTACATAAGAGAATTGGCTATTTTTTTAAAGAGACACTGGCACATTTGAAAAATAAGGCGCCCTCAAGATTTTTCAAAATCGATATTTTTGCATGGTTGTAAAGTTTTTATATACAAAAGCCCTCACCCGAAATGATTAAGACCAAATCAACTTCCTTATGGGTAAACAGAACGATTTTATGATTTAGCGTCGCCGGCGACGTTAAATTAGCAGACGACGAAAATGGCGTTTAACACAAGAACACGCACGCCGTATGCATGTTTCCCACGCTATGCACACTGTTTGACCGGTCTATAACCTGTGTGGTTTTAATATCAGTGAGTACGAGTCAAAAATATTCATGTAATATACACATTTGTTGATTAAAGTTATGGAAACTTAAAAGTTGACCTGCAAATTACCTGGATATCTTTATCCTCATATCAATGTCCTATCTGTTTTGGGGTATGTTATTTTTATGTGTAAAATATATCTCTGTTCTTCCAATGGCCTAGACTATCATTTGAGAGCAAATTGAAGAAATTTTATATTTTGTGAAAATGTGCCAGTGCCACTTTAAATGAAGCTTATTAATGACAATTTTACGTCATTGCCCAATTAAGATGCTGCACTCTAAACTTTGACAATATAGGGGGCGTCTTTTGGGTTTCCCATTTTTCTGTTATATGAAACTAGGAAAAAATAATTGACACTCCCTGTGTTTTGAAAAATCTGCCTCCAATACGGCTAGATCTGAGAGTAGGTGACACCTCTGTTACTGCATCTGTGGATGTAAAGAACATGGTTATGTTTGATTCCACCATGGACTGAGTATAACCAATCAGAGCGGAGCTATTGTAAGAGTAAAATTGACATATTCGTAGTTACGGCGAGTCGTCTAGCGTATTCGTAGGTTTATCATTTTGATGCTTGCAACCATGCGGTACGATCTTTGGTATTGTTCCGCAGTAACTATTCTATACCCAACCATTTCTATACGGCGCCAATGAAATAGATCTCAAAATGCTCCGGAGCTTGCAATTAAAGCTGCGGTTTTGGTTTGTTCACATGCGTCCTGACAGGTTGTACACAACTTTTGATCTTATGGGTTGCCTGTTTTAGGAACGTATTCAGATACAACGTATCAGATACTTTATGTGTATAAGTAGTCTTTCATGGACAGGCTCCATCATACTCTACTGATGGTCTATTTTTGTTATAATGTGTGGTGGTACAAGACGAAGGCTACGGTCTTCTTCGGGTGTTACGCGGCTTGTTATTCCTGCTACCAAGCGTAGCTTTGGAGACAGATCATTCGATGTCATTGTTCCTAGGCTCATCTGGAACAAGGCTTCCCGTTAAAGTAGAGAAGCACCTTTTAAAAACCTTGTTCTTTTAAGAGGATCCTTGAAAGCATTACTTATTTCATGATGCTTAAAATTTGTAAACTTTGGGAGTTGTAGGTTTCCTTATTAGCTGTATATTAATTGCATTTTAAGTATTGTTGTAAGGCGCTGTGTTCTCTTTAAAGGGCCACATACAAATGCATTGATATTATTATTATTATCCATTATCTACTGTTATTTACCACCCAAATGTGTGACAAATCACTATTTATACAACAGTAAAGGCAAGCACTAGAGCAACCATGGAAGGAATTTTTTCCAGGAATGCGCCGACGCGGGAATCAACCACGGACCTTTCGACGCTAGACGGGACGCCCTTAATCGGTGGTGTCCGATGAACAGACCCCAAAGCTGACAACTAAATCGTGAGCCGTCGAGTATCCAGCATACACGCATTCAGGAACTGAAGGAAACTATAGGACCGTTTTCTGAGGAGCGATCTTTGGTGCTGGGATGGGCCGGGATGATGATCAAACAAGTAAAGATGTTGTACTGTCTCAGGTATTATTGCCAGTTGTCCAAAAGAGACTTACCACTTTTGTCCAACCTTCGGTCATTTATAATTTGAACAGGTTATACTGTCCTGTAATGAGTATAATCTGCCCTGCAAACCTATTACAACCGACCTATTCTGAATACTTTTTGAATTAATGAGCAGCTATTTTGAATGTTCAATTTAAAGAGCCAGGACCAAACCATTTGTGTATTAGTTGAAATGAACGGCATTGAAATCGTGACCTGTGAAATCGGCAAGTGAAGGGAATCACAAAGCTGTAATCTTAAAATCAATGGAGTTGTGGCTAGGTTACCACATTGCAGAGGCCCCAATTAATTATTACTTTCTTCAACTTTCCTGCATTATAAGATTTCTTTTTTAGTCTGTAGGCTTTTGCGTTAGATTTTGTTAAATAACATTGGGTCTAGTTGGTAATACATATGACGAGCGAAGTTTTGTGATAGTACGTTCTCTGTTGATAAATCAATGGCCCTAACTTGATGAAACACTGATTAATATTTATAAGACTAAATGTTAGTGATGGTGAGTGAATGTAATCAGGACAGTCTGATGTCACATGGATGGTAATGGTCAGCGTTACAAGGCTAGGGTGGTTAACTACTTATTTTTTGTGGTGGCCTTTTTCAGTCGCTCCCTCTCCATGCTAATGGATACGGCTTGGTCACATGGTTGGAAGATCAGTCTTGGGAAAATACAATTAGTACACGGATACAAATTAAAGAGGGACTCGAAGAGAAAAATTAAGAAGGTTCATAGTAGATATGGGTGTTGTTGTATTGGACCAAACCAGAAAAGTCTGAGCATGGAAGAAAAGAAAGAGATGAGAAGGACCACAACGACCCACGTGACGTTTGACAACGATTATCTGCGCCCCTATTAATTGCAATTGTGTATCATATTCTATGCACAAGCGGCCCTTCCGAGGATAATCCTATTCAGAATTCTGGCTCGGAGAAAAATTCTCAGTTCGTGGTCTGTTTCTTCATGCGAAAGACCGGGGTTAACAGGGAATCAGCGAATACTCAAACATAAACTGGCCGCATCACGGATATTGGTCGGGAACCATGCTCGTTCCGAAAAAAAGAGGGACTAGCTGCCAAATGCGCGACTACCGCTAGGGGTATCAAAAATTCATTGTGATTGTGAACTGGTTCAATGATTACAAATAGAAAAAAATTAACCTAAAGATACCAGCAAAATAACCCTAAGTGTGTATTTTTTTTCTTGCAGTAGTTCAAGTGTCATTTTTTTGTATGTTGGCTATTTTACCCCTCGTCTACCTGAGCCAGTTTTTGTGACCAAACAAAACTCCCGAACGGTGGGGGGGGGGGGGGGGGTACACACCCCACGTTGATTTTTCGTTAATGAACATCCGCGATTCCTGTAATTGATACCCAAGATAGCTTAAAGTTTCTTCTTTCCATGGTACCAAAAGAAGTACCAACATCCCCGTTATGACGTCACCATGGACGTCATATGTTGAGGGAAAGTACGAAAAATACTGAATATTATTTCGCAATTTGTAGCGAGTCAAACACCTTATTATAGCTCAAAATGCTTATCATTATATAAACACTAGTCATTTCCATCAAGTAGAGTCAAAACCCCGCATGAAAATCGGATTTCCTAACCCTTTTCAACTGTGTGGTCTATGGAACTTAGCAGTTTTTGCTGCTTTGCGAACTTTATTACGTCAATGTGACGTAATACTAGGCACGTTGATACTCATTTTAGTATTAATATAAAGAGGAGGAACCATAACTATCTATTGGTAAAAACCAAAATCAAGTGTCCTGTGATGTTTCTGTGTTTGTGTTAGGCATTTTTACTTCTCTTACTTCTGCTTCGAAGGGGGCGTGGTGGTTGCCACCCCTCCCCCCCATCCATTCACTTTGGGATCACCCTTATCTTACCTATAACCCGGTGGATGTTTGTTTTTGGATAAAAGGATCGGAAAAAGTCAATTGATAATTACATTTAATAATTTGAAACCAAAAAAAAGCCGGGGAAAAAAACCCTGAAGGGGGTTGTTAATGTGTATCTTTTTTCATGTATTGAGACCAGGTCCCCCAAGGGGTATATCTCACTGCAAATTACATTCAATCTTCACTCAATTTTTATTTGTTCATCATATGCCTAGGCCTACAGCAAAAAATATGTATAGATAAATATTGGTAAATAATGCTTACAGTGAAAAATTATTGTTACAATATTAATCAAAAATATTTTCATACTAGTAAGATGTTGTAATCATTATAAGTGTAATTTCAAAGAGTATATAATGGGATAATACTAGTGGATAGTATATTTAAAATAATCGGATTCCTCGGACCACTCTTGTCGCCTGCCGTCGCGTTAGTGAATGATAGGCCTACAGGACCTTTGACCTTGATAGTGCCTTTGACCTCTCACCAAATGGGATCCATGGTGCAACCTATGATTCAAGTTTGGTTCCAATTGAACTTCACCTTTTAAATTGGGGTCAATTTACTTTTCAGCCTATTTTTACAACTTGACCCCCTCACTGACCTTTTGACCTTGGTATGTGACCTTTGACCTTCATCAACAATAGGGATCCCAGGTTGCCCCTATTCTTCAAGTTTGGTTCCAATTGGCTTCAACTTTTATCAAATGGAGGTCAATTTTACACTTTTTCAGCCGTATTTCAACTTGACCCTCACATGACCTTTGGACCTTGGCATGTGACCTTTGACCTCATCACCAAGTGGGGGATGTCCATGTTGCACCTGTGACCCCACTGTTTGTAATAAAATTGGATGATTCACGCCCAAAATTTAATTGGCTAGCTATAGTTGCAAAAATATTGGTCGAGCGCAGTCCGAAGGAGCCCAAGTTATTTTAAAACTCATAATAGCGGGAACCAATATATTGGGGTGCAAATCATCCAATTTTATCATTATATCATTGCTGTAGGATTATATATTATCGCGTATCGGACCACCTCAAAGCATGTTAATGGTTTAAAACCATCAAGTATGAGGATATTACAGGCGAATGTTAACCCTTTACAACAGACATCAAGACCAACAACAGAATCAACTACAACAAACAGACAACAACATGACAAAGTGATCCCTATGTTTCTTCCTGCCTTAGGGCATGCAACACAAAAGCACAGTAAGGATGTCATATGGTCCTGCTGTTACGGTTAGGTGTATATTTTCACTGAAACGTAGTATAATTTCAACAAAGCTGGTCCAATTAGGGGCCGGTATAGTTTTAACTGAAATTGGTCCCGTTAGAGGTCACTTTTCAGAACCCCTGGAACGAGAATGGGTGCCCCCCCGCCCCGTCCCAACTTTCCACATTAGTCAAACTTTCACATCTTTATTTTTCACACACGGGCAGTCTTGGGCAATAAAGCTGAACGCGTAATACTGTAAATTAACTTCTTACATAATCGAAAAAAACAAAAAAATACATACCGGAGACCGCCGGAACATGTTGTAATATGCAATATACCTCAAACTCTTACGTGTTCGGACTAAGAGTTTTCCAAATATTCTACAGTAATGATTGCTCCCCTATCATCGATTGCGGCAGAATATGATCAAAGGGTGGTTTTTAATCCCTTCCTTTTTCTGCGGGTGAAAGGGATAACCGATAAAATCGATTGTGGAAGTCGTGGTGGTTCCTTCTCATCTCTTTCCTTCATGCGTCTGAGCAGCAGAGAATATCGAGTTTGTCGGAGTAACTGAAAAGCATGCAGGTATACTTCACACAATTTCTATTGCATATTTGGAAAGCATGTAGCTATTGTATTCTAATAGACTCTTTTTCGAGATATTGATCTGACAAGTGTCCAGGTAGACAACACCTAAATAATGGAATAAATATTCTTCCTTATGAGATATTTCCACATTTTGTAATGGTGTAAAAAAATTCCTGTGCTAAAGTCGCGAGTTTCCCTATAAATTCTACAAAAATGATCAAATGTCTTTCTTGCATATGAAACAGCAGTCTACATATGTGAAGCCTGGTGGAAGCCCAGCTCACTGGTTGATTTGGTTGGGTTGAAAAGTCTATATCCACCGATGGCGAAAGGTAGGCACTCATTGAGAATGTGGATCCGCATCCCTGTGATGGAGAAACCCACATTGCAGTCTGGAGAATGTCTCAGCCTCATACGGTGCCATATTGCGTTGAAACGATCGCTCCCTGTGCGAATCCGGTTCAAGAGGGTTGACCCATTCCGGGTTATGGTTAGAAGTTGGCATTTGGAGGCGTTAAAGCTCATCTGCTATGTATCTGCCGTTTGAAATACCGGTTTAGGTCTTGTGTAGTCTAGCATGTCTTCATCTCCCAGATTTCGCTATACAGAATGCTATAATCATCTGCAACAGCCTTATCTTTGAGCTTCACCTTATCTAGTCATTAATTATAGAGAAAAGTGTTACCTAAGAACGAAAACCCCTGTTGGAACGCCTGATTTTACTGATGACCATTGAGAATGAGTTCCATTGACACTAACACACTGCTCCCAGTTGTTAAGGAAGGATTGGCTTCCCCCTTAGTGTGTTCCTCGAGTCGTAGTGATGTAGCTTAGTGCAGCCTCTGATGTGGTAATTTTAATCAAACGCCTCTTGCTGAAATCTAAAGCAAGAACTCTGGATTGGCTGCTCCTATTTAAACATTCGGACCAATCATGGACCTGCCTCCAGTTGAGTCTCGCAGGATCTTTTCTCTCGAAACCGTGTGTGTCAATGATACTGTTGGTTTGCAGACAGATTTTGGGAAATGCGTGACAGAATATGTGCTCCATTATCTTTACATGCAATGCCAGGTCAACTACTGGGCGAGAGTTCTCCGTGGAGACTTTTGAGCCCTTTTATATATATGGCAGTGACAAGTGCTTTTCTCCAGTCCTCGGCAATTGTCCATGTGGGTATGATTGGCAGAGATAAAATGAAACACAGGGATTCAACTCATCAGCAGAATCATGCAGCACCCGAGCAGGAATAGATACGACCCTGCATCTTTATTTCAGTTAAAGTTGTTTTAGCTGCTTGAGAACACCTGTCTAATACACTTTCAGGTCTGGATGATTGGAACTTTGAGTTTCCCTTGGATGGGTAGAGTAGATATGTCATCATCAGTAACCCTGATGTAAATTGGTTATTTAGATACTATCAGCCTTCTCTTGGGTCAGTTGCACTATTTGCTTCCATTAACTGTCAGGGCTGGAATACCACATCCCTCGACCTTGGGAGCGTAATGAATGACCAGAATTTTTTGTATTTCATCCACGCTGGTCCAAGACCATCCTCCATGTATGTATTATAGGACTGTCTCAGCAACTTGGTAACTATGATTGCGTTGTTTTCTATAACTGCTCCACAGACTTTACGAATTTTCTTTGCGGCACGGGAGCAAAAGTTTGTCCCTTTTCGGTCATATGTGTCCTAATGATTTCTCTGTTTTATCCAAGGGTGACTTTGTTTACTCTTGGACATACGGTGTGGAATGAACCGTTCCATAGCCTCAAGTGTGGTATTCTTCTAAAAAAGTTCCAATTTTTCATCCACTGTTCTTAAGTTTTTGGTTCAGTGTTTGACAGAACACTCATTACAACTGTTAAGTCCATAATTCAGTCCTTCGTTATAAGCTTTTGTTGTAATGTAAACTTTGTGTGGAGGTTTGCTTGTCTCTTTTGGCTGCATATTTACATCAAACAGAAAATGAGGTGATCGCTCACTCCTGTGACAGTACGAATGTTGCTGATGATTTTTGGGTTAGTGGTGCCACATCAGTCAAGGACGTTTTGTGATCCTTGGTCTGGTGATGAGCTTGTTTAGTTGTACAAGACCACTTTCAGCAGCCCGCAAGTCGAAAGTCATTATGAATTTCGTTACGCTTACTGTCACTCTTTGGTTGTAAGAGTGTTCCAATCAACATCCGGCATGTTAAAATTACCACAGAGTATAATATTAATCACGCTTGTTCTGGGACCCTCCCAATGCCTTGGCAACACTGTCCAATAACCCGTTTCATCGTTCCATGCTATCCATTGTGGGGGCGGGTAACAACTACCATAAAATTTACCCAGCTTCGCAACTCCAATCATTCCAAAACTACTTCACTGTGCCATCCAACTCCGGTAAATCCATAGTGACATCTGAGTTTTTAGAATCAATAACACTCCTCCTCCTAAATAATACAGATTGATTTTCCTTCCTTACGGATAACATTATATGCCTCTGGAAAATTGAGTAGGTATGGAGCGTCATCAATTTGGATTCACAGCCCCAGAACATCAAGGTTGTGATGAGCAATTGTGGCTTGCAAAATCAAGCTAACTTTGTTGTCCCTTTAATCCTTCACAAGTTTATCACCATTGTTTTCAGTTTGGCTATTTTTTATTTCGTGAATCTTTTTGATTATGTCTTGTCAGTAGATTTGTGGGTGTTAGGTAATTTTTGGTATCCAAACAAACACTATCATCAAGCATGCTTTCATCAGACTTATCCGCTAAATCTTTAAAAGAATTAACACTTGACAACCGATCACTGTCAAAGAATATGACCCTATGTTCGGGATGCCACAGTTAATACATCTCCATGACAGGTTGGAATGGGTCATGAACACTTGATACATCTCATCATCAACCACTGCACAATCTGTGTGTAGCCACTGATGACATTGGTCCATTGGATAGCATGTTTATCATTTTAACTTCCTGATAACAATACCACATGGTATCAGGGTGGGGCCTGGATTGATTCTACCCCCCGGCTACCAAAATAGATCATGACAATATAGGACGATATGTGTTTGATGTGCCTGGAGTTTTAAACAGGCCTTTGTTTTTGGAACCTTTGGCAACTAGCTTAGTCGATGATTAATGCCAATGCCAGCTGTTGAATGGTAGAAAAAATTACTTTCTATACCATTTATACACTAAATGTTTTGTTGACTGCCAGGTTTTCTAACTGCCAGTATTAGTATGCAAGGCCGAAAGGTTGCATGGCCGATCCTAACATACTTTAGTGCATACAGCATACAGTACAACAATATTACACCACTGTTAATTAGTAGATGTCCATTTCCTGGTTTCTTATAACGTTTTTGGATCTTTCCAATAGTTTGACAGTAAGTACCAATCAATTTCTGCCAGCTTAGTTATTGTAGACCATCCGTGCAGAGATCCCAGTTTGCAGAGATCTAACGTCACACAGACTCAATCACAACAAGATAATTATCCTGGTGCTAAAGACTATACTAGGCTAACCACCGCAGTAATCCTGCATCCTTCATTCATAAGAAAAGGTATAACAGACCTGTGTATGTCCAAATTTCAACATAGGATTCTCAGTTTCTAAGGGTTGGCTGGGTGGATAGAATAACCACCGTCAAAATGCCGACCGTTGTTTATCTTACACAAATAAAAGACTATACTAGGCTAATCAACGCGTCATCCATGCCCCTTTACAAGAATAATAAAAGTTTTTACCAGACCTGTATATGTCCATTATATCAACAGGGATGCTACGCATTATAAGTATATAACTGGGATGGATATTACTGCCCATTCAAATGGCCGACTGATGTTTATTGGACTGGTACGATTTCAATCTGGTTCCAATCTTCACAAGAGTGGTTTGGTATAAGGCTGAAAAAACATCCCATGGACTGTAGGTAATATCAGCAGGCAGATGTTGAAGGATGTTTAAAGAAG